>NXFV01000700.1:0-238943 GCA_002803225.1 Gamarada debralockiae | reverse complement strand
ATATATATAAAGAACTATTAGTTATTTAAGTAAGATAGCTAGAAATATAAGATAAAGATATCCTAGAAGTAATAGCTAAATAGACTTGAAAGTACTAAGAAAGATAAGAGTACTAAGATAAAATATATAATATTTAAAAGAAACCTATTAATACTAAAGATATAATTCTTTATTATAATACCTTTATAATAGATTAAGATAAGTTAAAGGTAATAAAGCTTAACTAAAGATAGCTTAGACTATACTAAGTAGTAACTATAAATAATATAAAAGAAGTCTATACTCTAGAAGATATAAATAGAGCTAAGCTAAAGGGAATCTTTTTTAAAAACTAACTTAAGAAGTTTATTAAATAAAATTAATACTTTTAAGCTTTAGATAAAGTAGTTATTAATATTAAGAAGAAAGAATAATAAGTAATAGCTAAAAAAGAGGTCTAAGAACTTAAAAAAGAAGAAGCTTAAGCTAGTACCTTAAAGTAAGAATTTAAGAGAGAAGAAAGAGTAAAAGTTAATAAGCCTTTAGAATAAGAATAAAGGATTATAGTTTAACTACTAAGGATTTTAGAACATAAGAAGGTATAGTATATTTAGTTCTCTAAAGATTAGGAGTAAGTAAGATAAAAGGTAGGGATAGTAATAAAGGGACTAAGGAGAGAGAAGTATAATAAAGAGTTCAACTAAGTAATAATCTTAATATATATAAGATAGTGAAATTAATAACTTTAATAAGAAATTAATAATAAGAGCCTAGAATAGCCTAGTCAAGTAAGACTTATTCTTAGTCTATTTTTAAGTATAGTACTAAAGTACTATATAAAGATAGTCCTCTAAAGAAAACTACTAAAGTAAGGACTTAATTCTATTATACTAAAAACAATATATTATAATACCCTTAACTTAGTATTAATAGAGAATGAATTCTCTAGTACTAAGAATCTCTATATATTTAAGCTAGTATTAGCTATTTTAGACCTTTTATAATATAAAGAGTATAGTTAGGGACTTAGATACTTAGTAAAGATAAGGAGGAAGAGTAAAATACTAAATTATAGATAAAATCAAGCCCCTAAGAAAAAAGTTAAAAAGGAATTATCTTCTCTAAAAAGAATATAAAAGGGATCTTCTAGAAATAAGAAGAAATACAAAGAGCTACTCTCCTTAGTCTAGTGTAATTGAATTTCAACTTTATACTAAGGAGGCGTATAAGCCTATTAAGAGAGTTCAATAGCTATTCTAAGGGTAGTAGTAATTATTTATCTAATAAGTTAGACAGCTAGGCAGCTAAATAGCTAATAAAACCCACAGAAAGATCCAAGGTTTAGTCTAAGGAAGGAGACTAGTCTAGTTTAAAGACTAGTCCAGTTCAAGGGACTAGTCCAACTAGTATAGAATCCAGGGAATCCAGAGTCTAGTCTAGGTATTAGCTAGAGAAGGGGCGTATATAGAGAGTATACCTATTAGATAATACTCTAAAGTATAAAAGAGTTTCGCTAAACCTAGTTAGATAAGTAATAAGAGCTTAAGCTAATATCAAAAGGCTAATACAAAACAAGTAACTATAAGATAATATATATAAACGCTTACTTAAGGCACTAATACTTAGTATATATATTTAACTCTAAAAAGTTAATTAATAGCTAATAAAATAAAGATAATTAAGGCTATACTAATAAAAGTAATAATAAAGGATCTACTTATATTAGCAAAAAGAGATAATAAAAAAAGGATAATAAAAGGTTTTAATAAGATATAGGATATATAAAGGGCCGAGGCTTATTATAAAGGAGACTATAGCAAAGGCTTAGGAGAGGCAACTTATAACTAAACGTTATATTTTCCTAAAGGAAGTATATTTAAAGAAGTATTTAAGAGATATTTAAGTAGTTCTAAGTATATTATTATAGACTAATATCTTATTAAGAGAAAAAAAAAGAAATACTTTTTATTAAAGCCTTTACTTACCTACTCGAGTATATATATATTTGAAGAAAGAGATCGATCTCTATATATTGAAGTTAATATAGTAAAGCTAGTTTAAGAGAAGGTAATATTAAAGTTATAAAGGGAAGGAAGAAAGGAAAGATAAAGAGTATACTTATAAATTAAAAGGATTAAGGAGTTTAACTTAAGGTAAAGACAAAACTATATATATAGTTAACTTAGAGTTAACTTAAGAAGGAATAAAGAAAGAGAAGAAGTTCTTATCTAAAGACTAAGTTAAAAATAAGAAGTATATTTGAGGATTAGAAGGGTTGAGAAGCTTGATTTAAAGTGAAGATGAAATTATATATATAGTCAACTTAGAGTCAACCCGAGGAGAGAAGGAAAGAGAAGAAACTTCCTAATATATTGACTATAAAAGAGATAAGAAGACGTTATAAAATCAATGAAAAGGACCTTAAAGAGTATTAGATTATTTATACAAAGGAAGGGAGTATAACTTCTAAGGAAATAGGCCATAAAGTCTAAGATTAAAGTAAGGAGGTCAAAGTCTATATTTAAAACTAGTTAGTAATAATAACGGGAAGGAGATACTCAATTAAGCTAAGACAAGATCAAATCGATAGCGAAAGGAGGGAAAAAGGAATTATTAATATTATTAATAAAGTTAAAGTTAATTAAAGGAGTTATTAAAGAGTTAAAGTTATTAAAAGATTAAAGGAGTAAGGCTCTTCCTTTATAGGAATTAGGAGGCAATTATAGGAGCCTAGCAAACTAATCGCAACTCGCCTATATTAATACCTAAATAAAGGTTATTTGCTTTGTTTAAAGGGTTTAAAAGTAATAAAGTTAACGACATTGATATTATCGAGGGACGATCACATGATCGCAGTAGCAATTATAGGGGGGATTCTTTTGATAAAGTATTAGAGTATTAGTTCTCTCTTTTGTATAATTTTCTATTTGATTTCCTTTTCTTTTTAGTGCTTAAAGGCAAGCACGAATGTTAGGGGGGACGAATATAGTAGGGAAATCGGTCACGTTGATGCCAACCTCGCTTAGCTGGATATCACGTGCCAGCCAAGCATATTTTGTCTTTTGCAGCTAGACCTATACATAGACACCTACACATACATTGCAATCATACAACTTGTTTTCTAATGCATTTTTGCAGTGCGTTCGAGCACTTGACCTTCGTTTTATGTTGTTTTTGTTTTATCCCTCACTGAGAGCACGTGCGATACACAGCGCAATCGGGACGCGCTTATACTCGCATTTCGTTCCTTCTACAGTATATAACATATGAGATATCTCCCCCGCTAGCTCGAATCTAAGTCACTAGGTTAGTAACCTTATTTAAGTAGTCTTGCATTTTATTCTTTTCGTCTAGGACCAGATAATCTAGCTGTTGTTTGTATAGTGCCTGGCGAGTAGCTATAAGGTTCTCGTTCCGATGTTCTAGGTGATGCTATATTGCCGATGCAGTTGTCAGGTGCTTAACTTCAACCTATACTTCCTAAGAGATCAAGAGGCTAAGGTAGTCCTTAGCATCCTCTTGAGCTTCTTTCTCAAGTGCGCTTAGCTTAGCGTAGCTAGTCTCATTAATAAGTGTTTTAATGAAACTCTACTACGTAATAGTACCTGACCCAGCTTGCTTTAGGACGGCCCGTGCTCTGTCCTTCTAAGTGACGTAATTCTGGTGCGTAAGGAGTTCAAGCTTAAAGCCTCCTATCGTAACTGTCTTAGCGTTCAAGGATACTATAGTGCGTTTGTTGTAATAGGTGGGTCGAGGGTTAAAGTATATAGTCTAATTGTAAGAGGAGGCGCGAGCCGGGCTCATAACCTCTTGCAATATAGTCACGTGATAGACGAAAAGGGTAGGAGAATGTAGTTAGATTATTAAGGTATGAAGATACTAGAGATACTAATGAACAAACCAAGTATAGTAGTCTGTACTTATAGACAGGAATCCTCCCTATGACTTCATGGGACGCGTCACACTGTTACGCCATGTGATGGCATGTGACGCCATGTGTCTCACCAGTCAGCACCGAGAAACCCGAGTCACTGATTACTCGTTCCAACACTGATTCTATTTTGTTTAGAAAAAAAATAGAATAAATAGAAACTCCGGCTCTTGGGGATCGCCTTCAACAGGACCGTCCATGGGAAGAGTTGAGGGAGGGCTGGCCAGGAAAATGTAGCCTGTACAGATTGGTAGTCTACATCGAGAGAGTATTATGGGAATGAGGACACGATACGTATTGGCGGGCCCCTCGAACATGTTGGAGGGGCTTTTCAGGCATTGAGCCTGAAAGAAACTTCGATTCGGCTTGCAGTTTTGGTGAGAAGCCTTATCTATCCATATTCCCGTACTCACTTTCGTCCAGACAGTCCTATTGCCCCTATTCTGCAATACAGAGCTGTACACGGAAATCCTATTTCCCATCGACAAGTCTTGTGAAGCATTGGATCAACAAGTGTATTGTGGATCATTCAGAGTGCAGTCGATCGCTGCAACACCTTCCCACTCGCTTCAACACTCACTTGTCTGCCTCTTGGAATACACTGGTCGCAACGAACAGTACGTTGCTCTTGGCCATTATTGGGGAAGGTCACCGGCCTTCACCACCACAAAAGCGACTCTTGCTGCCAGAAAGACAGGCTTTCATATCGAAGAACTGCCTAAGACCTTTCGCGATACTAGCGTTTTGACGCGCAGCTTAGGCATCCGATACCTTTGGATTGACAGCCTGTGCATCGTCCAGGATGGAATTATCAGACTGGGAGGAAGAAGCCGCGAAGATGTCGAACGTATATACTGACGCCTATCTCACAATATCTGCATCCAGTGCTTCAAGCAACACCGATGTGTTTCTTCAAGAAAGACCTTCATCTTATGTGCCATTAGCGCTGACTTCTGCAAACGGAGAAGCAGCAATTGTTCAACCTCTCAGGGAATCAGACTTTCCAAAGAGCAGCGTATGGTCAACCGCAGAACACGAGCCACCGAACTCCCGAGGTTGGACGTTCTAAGATCTTATCTCTCACGTCGGAAGCTGGTATATTCTAAAGAGGAAATTGAGTGGAAGTTCCAAACTTGTCGTCTGCAAGAAAGTATCGATTTTAGTTCAGACACCAACCCCTTCAAGATCAACAAGCTACTACCGTCCGCGGATGAGATGAAAGTCGGAAGGACCAACGGGACGTATCTTCAATGGTGCGAGGCGGTTTCCCGATATTCAGAGCGGGCTCTCACGAATGAATCAGACAAACTGCCAGCATTGGCAGGCCTGGCAGCAGTGGTGGCAAAAAAAAAAGGAGAGCCGCTACTTGGTCGGGATTCGGGCTGACGATTTAGCTTGCTGTGGGCGGCAGTAGATGGCTGTTCACGCCCTAGATCATGGCGTGCACCTTCATGGTCATAGGCCTCTCTGAATTGCCCCATCTACCATGACCTATTCGCTGGAGTCCCCGTTTGCGCCGTGAAATACGAGAGCGTCCATATTCAAGGTCTACATATCCGGGTTCCTGAAGAGAATCCCTATGGCGCTGTTATGGAGGTATAGATGAAACTTAAAGCGCATATATTGGCAGTCTTTCAACATGGTAACCAGACTTCTGGCGTCCGGCTTTCCCTTCATGGTAGTGACGACTTCCCACTCAAGTATCATTTTGATGTTGCAGGCGAGGCATCGGCGGATATCTTCGTGCTGCCGTTAATGTATTATGGCGGGTCCATCCCATTGATGCATCCTGGGCTGAGGGCGGTGTTTGGACTTTTAGTTCGGAAAATCGATGACCAGAAAGCGTCGTTCAGAAGAGTGGGCAATTTCAAAGTGGATATTACGCCTCATGAAATTGAACGAATTGTAGCAGGTCATTCGGCGAGGCATCATTCTGGTCTACGCGTCGGATGAACGCAACAGGCAGTATAGGAAACATTAAGCAAATATAATAATATGATTTGCCTCGCCAACACGGAAGCAGGTTTACGTATAGTGAAATGTTGGTAAATTGTGTCGTAGTGGCAAGACTGAGTGTTGGACATCTCGCCTAGGCTCTGTCAAATCTCGGCCAGAAGGAGTCGAGCGCTAGAAAAGAAAAAAGACTTGGAGAAAGTAGTTGTTTGCACAAAGAAGATTCACCTCGACTTCAACTTGCCAGAGTAACAAATCACTCACAAAGCCTTTCCAAATGTGCTCGTATGCTGTTCTTTGAAAATTTTCCAAGGTTCCTCGATGGTTTCCTGCAAACAGAGTCACCATCAGAAGCCAAAAATATCCCTAGATCCCAAACACTTCAAGACCCTAGCATATAACCCTGCGAAAGGTGCGAAACCTCATATCTGGCAGTCGTATCCCAATCCGTTTCACTATGCAAACGTCGAAAAGCTTCCACTATCTACTGAATACGGTTGCCACTGACATTTAGATCGACTGTGGACACTGATTAACCTGTCGACGTTTGATTCCCCTTCCAAATCTTTCAGGAACAGGCAACCTTCTCGCACTCGCCTCCAAAACCACTACTTATCTCTTACTTGACAGTCAGAGGTAGGAGCTCATAAGTGGTGGAGCTCTGCCCTTCGAAGCATCCTTAGGTGGCTTTTCCGCGGTGAGTGATGATGTCCTCGTTTGGTTGCTTCGTTCATATATATATAGAAGCGGAAACGGTGCAGCCGCTTCAGGATAGGGCCGTTACAAGGCAGTGACTTCTGCTATTCGATAATTCCACAGAACTTGGTGAATCTGCTCAAAAGCACTTGAGGTCTGTTGAAATCCGCAAAGCCGTTGGTTCCGCCGAGGCGTGATTGTGTTCTTTGTCCTTTCCCCCGCCCCCTCTTTCTCTATCGATTCCTCTGGACTGGTCTTTCACTTAATATTCCATCTCCTCATCCTCAAAAATCTCCTGTTCTGGACTGTGGCTGATTTTCTCTTAGCGTCTGTATCACGATATCCGCTGCCATATCTCTACACATTGTGTTAGCAAGGGAGAACAAGCGCCGGGCAACCCTCAAATTGAACGATGCTATAGAGACAAATTCGCCTTCTAAGATCTGACTGACAAAGAGAATCCCAACTTCGAGTACATGCTATGATACGATAAAATGATTGGATATGTAGAAAATGTGTTGGAAATACGATCTAGATGAGTATAATGTCTGATTCACCTCCTAACCCTCGATCTCAACATGTGATTCAATCTTCATTCCCCTCCCTATGAAGTCTCTAGTTCCAATCGTTGTGCAAGAGCAGCTTCTGCATCAGCAAATTTCCAAAACTCGACGAAGTGACGGTTTGATCGAGCGAGCTCTCAATAAGTCCACGATTCAGCGGCTAGAAATGAATGAGCAAGCTACTTATATGCTTGACTGGTTTGCAGAACCATCATGAATTTATGCCTTAACCCGCTAGATTGATCGTTGCCAACCCCATTTTAGTTATCGACTCCTTTCGCCCTATCGATTCCTTTCTCATTGTCAATTAGCAACATCTCCGATTCTCAACATACCCCAAACCGCCCATACCTACACAATAGGCAAAGGAAAGTTTGCGTTCTTGTCTTTACCAAATACGCTCTTCGCACGCCTAGTCTAGCTCCCCACAGCAGAGTACAAATCCTAAGTTCTGCGTATTATAGGGATCATTGGATTGAGAGCTGAAGATAGGACTGAAGGGGGGTTTTATAGTTGCGACGAGAGACACAGGCATCAAAGCTCAAGAATCATGTGCAGAGTGTTCCCCACTTCAGCTGCCTCTTGCTTGTATCTAGAGTCAATTTTCAAGGTGACATACTACAGCAGTTTGCCTAAAGTAGATGCTATTGGATCAATTAAAATATTTGAACGATTCAATTAGAGGATACTAAAGAACGAAGAGGGCACCTAATTCGTGCAACTCGCTGGTGGAAGATAGGGGTCAATCATTGATCACGTGATCCATAAACGCGCCATTCTTCGACAAATGTAAGTAAAGAGGAACTATCTCTCTTTACGCCCGTACGGAATAGAAGAACTGTCTCCATTACAAACCCGTCATTTCAAACTCGAATTATTGTCAAGACTCAGGGGATAGGGGCCTCGAACCCAACGGCATGCCGAGGTAATAACAACTCGGCGGCCGCTGGCGGGGTGGTTAACAGGCCATGCCGCCGCCGCAAAGAGAACCCCAAACAAGGGCCGGACAAGCTATCAAGCCGACTCCTATTCAAATGCCATACGCAAAACATCAAAAAGCTTACAAACAAGCATCTGTAGAAATTTTCAAGTTCAAGGAGCTTCCCCGGTGAAGGCGTCGGTGCTGCTTCCGTAAACAGACACTGTGACCGTCGTCAAAGAAAAAAGCCGAGGCACGAGTCAGGATTTTGGCAGCCATCCCAAACGACTTTCCGCAAAAGATCGGACATACGACGACATAGCACAGTAGGGCGTTTGGCAATTGTGGGATATATTACCAATTAGGCCTTGCTTTGTCCCGTTTTCAGAATCGTACAGAACATATAAAAAGCTAACTGCTGTTTGAAGAGTGAAAATGGGGAAATCATACCAAAGACCGCAAAACATCATGGCTCAATCAACATACCAATCCGTTGTTCTGGCTCAACGGCCTAAGTCGCTCATTGTACCGGGAGAGACATTCACGTTGAAGACGAACCCTATGGTTTCAGAGAATGATCTGAAGGATGATCAGGTTCTGGTTGAGTCGCTGTATTTGAGTCTTGATCCTGCGATGAGGGGCTGGTTGAATGGTACGTATCCACCCCTCTTCCCACATTCAATCCTACGAGTTCCATCGCAAAGGCCTCACGTGATGATGAGTTCTGGGATTAAAGCTGATGTTTGATCAGATGCGAGATCGTATGTCCCTCCCGTCAAGATCGGAGAGGTCATGCGAGGTGCTGTCCTCGGCAAGGTCATAGCCTCCAAGTCCGCGAAGCTCGAGGTGGGCTCGTATGTTACTTGCCTCTCGGGATGGACCGAGCTTGCAATCGTGAACGCAAAGGATGCTACGCTCCTCGAAGTTCCACCGAACGGCAAGCCCACGGATGCCATGGGAATTCTCGGGATGACCGGAATGACTGCTTATTTCGGTATCATTGATATCGGACAAGTCAAAGCAGGCGACTTTGTCGTGGTATCTGGCGCAGCTGGAGCAACTGGTAGCGTTGTGTGCCAAATTGCGAAATTGAAGGGAGCGAAGGTTTTGGGTATTGCGGGGAGCGATGATAAGGTGCAGTGGTTGAAGGAACTGGGCTGTGATGACGCTTTGAATTATAAGGATGGGGAGTTTGTGAAGAACTTCAAGGATGCGACGAAGGATCTGATTGATGTTTTCTTTGATAATGTCGGGGGTGAGGTTCTTGAGCTCGCTCTCTCAAGAGCTAAGCCACATTCAAGATTCGTCATGTGCGGAGGTGCGTATCCTTTGCCGCCCCATTTCTCCTGATTTGCTGACACTGGGGATCGCAGCCATCAGCCAGTACAACTCCGCCGCGCCAGTCGGGCCAAAGGTCAGTCCCATCCCCCCAAACCATCTTCGGGAGCTTACATTCTCATAGAACTTCACGATGATCATCGCGATGAGAATCAAGATGCAAGGCTTCATCGTCTTCGATTACGCATCCCAATTCCCAGCTGCGCGCAAGGAAATAATGCAGTGGCTCGCTGAAGGCAAGCTCCAGCGCAAAGAGACTATTATTAAGGGCGGACTGCCGGTGGCTGAGCAAGCACTTCTAGATTTGTACAAAGGGGTTAACACTGGTATGTCTTTATCATTCCCCCTTACCCTCTCTCCTTTGTCTTGGAGATTCTATTGCGGTATAATTTGAACGTGGCTGATTTTTGGCAGGAAAATTACTAGTTGAGGTGAAGGCCGATGATGGAGGTGTTGGTTCTCGATTGTGAGCGGCGAACAGAAATGAAAATCGTTCAAAGGGAGCAGATTATTCAGGAATCGAATGTATGGATAGTATGGCCACAATCTGACATAAATTGAACTCGCAGTCTCACCGCCAAACATTAAGCGTGCACCACAAAGATGGTTGACTAGGCCAAGCGGTCGCATGGAATTTTTTCACAATTTCCTGACTTTCTCGATTGCTCATTCCATTTGAGTGACTTGAGGAGCCGCCCTTTTTCATTAAACCAACGTAAAGATCAGGCACCATGACTGATTTTGAAAACCCTCACTTTGGAAAAGTACTCTTATAACCAATTTTCTATATCGAATATCCGCCCCAATCCCGAGCTCTCAGTACCTTGTCAGCTTTTGGCGCAGAAGTATGGAGCTACAACTTCCTCAAGTCAGTTTGCACATTCGCCTACATTTCATATCCCTTCCCCAAAAACTTCGCCTTAGCTACAAGTTTCGAGAATTTCTCATTGCTCGTGCTTGGGAGTGACTCGTCTCCTCCTAGCCAATATACTGCGGTTGGAATTTGTATTTTTGTAAGTTTGTCTGGGATGCGAGCTCTTTATGGAGAGTGTCGAGGTCGGGTTGAGGGTAGTAGGGTTGAGGGTAGTTGGTTGAGGGTAGTTGGGTTGGGGGTAGTTGGGTTGGGGTAATTGGGCTTGAGAGATATGACAACTGCGACGCGTTGATGGTAGGCGTCATCTTCGACGCCGAAAACCGTAGCGGTGGCGACATATGGGAGCTTACGGAGGGCGGAGTCGGTATCGGCCGCGGGCATTTTGTATCCTGCGAAACGGATGGCCATACACAAAGTTAGCTTCTTGATCAGGAGGCGTATTTTAAGGAATTATCGCAGCATCGACTGATGCCGGGCCATGGATGAAGTAGTTGTCTCCAACCTTCGCAGCAATACCACCGGTCATGAAGTAGCCATCCGAATCGACGGCGTCTTTCAATGCCTCCATATTCTCGAAGATGTACCTGGAACCTCATTAGAATGATGAGAAAAGTCACATGTTTGGATACTCACCTTGGGAATTGCCATGGAGTACGAGTCAGCAGTTCGTCGTCCTCCGATATCTTGATCTCTGTTCCCGGTTCTGCTTCACCAACTGCACACCGTGCTCAAATCAGTGACCCAAAAAGTGCGGGGAAGCTATGATACTTAGCACATCATTTACACTGATTTGGTCTAAATCTGAATCCGGCCTCACCACGAAACCCGAGATTACCTCTGTCGATCCCAACGCATTCAGCAAGCTACCTTGCAGCTTCGTCCAGAATCTGAGTATGAGCCAGAAGTGGCGCTCCAGAGCATGAAGGATACGTAATATTCGAGATCGCACGGACTTATTCGTCTTTCCTATTCGCTGGCAAATTCGCAATATGCTCTTCGAAATATTTCCCAAGCTCCTCATAATCGAAGGCAGAGAAGACATGACATGAACATCTCCCTTCTTGATACGCTCCCAGAACCAAGCGGGGATGAAAACAGACATGCAAAATTCAACGACAGCTCCTGCGAATAGAGGATTGATTTGTGAGGCTGCCAATGATTCAATGAGATGGTCCAAGATGGAGGAAGGCTTGCTTTTCTGTCCCAGGGCGTAGTGATGCGTTTGTCTCACTGTATGTGAGGACTGCGTTTTCCGTATGCAAAGCTCTATTCGGAGCACCACCGGTCGTTTTGGAAGTGAACATCGGGAGTGCCGCGCGCTTGCCTGGATCTGGTAGAGCTCTCTGGATAGTGTAGCCCGCTGAAGTCGGTGCGGACGAGGTAAGAGTGCGGCTGACTTCGACGAAGGTGAGATTCTGGAGGATTTTTTTCCTCGGACTTTTTGCATTCTGCTGAAATCGATTCTGCCTTATCTTTCATCAAGGCAGGGAAGAGCATCGAGTCTGCTTGTGGAAGAGAGGCAAAGTACTGTACATGCTTCCTGCGGTAGCACCGATGACGCTGTTTGAGTTCTTCAGTATTATAGTAACCAAGTCTCAAGGCTCAACTCACAAATTGGTACAACAGTACCTCCCATTGCCCACACCGCAAGGACTGTCGCAACAAACTCCCAGCCAGAAGGGAAGAGAAGAATAAAGAAAACATCATCATTGCTGCTGCCGAGTCTGGATAAAGTCTCTTTGAGAAGGATTTTGCGCAGGTGATTTCGAAGTGAGATGATTCGGTCAAGTAACTTACTGATGGCGACTTCAACGCCTGCTCCAAGGTCTCGCATGACAATGCGTTGTGAATATTGCTTTGCTCATTCGACGAAAAGTGGAAACGGAGCCCGGCTTCGAAGATGCATTTTGGGTGGTTTATCTCCATGGTGTATTCGATCTCAACTTGTTTGAAGATGGAGAGTTTTGTTGCGGGGTCGTTTTGTTTTGACATTTTGGAAGTGAGAGTCACCAACCATCCCATGACTTGTCGAGGAGAGAGTTCAGTGTAGCTTGCCCAGATGTCAGAACTTTGACATAGTAGCTACGTTAACTTCACGATTTTCTCACCCTTGTCACTGGGTAATCTTCTTAATGATGTTGTAGCAACTTGGCGGTGCATACGAAGGCAACTGCAACAAAAAATCAGGATGTCCTCTAATGTCACTTCAGCGTTGCTTCAGCGACTATTTCGTAGTATACAGGCCTCTTATCGCTAATTTTCTGCCTTCACTGGGTATTGCAAACCCTGAATATTGAGATAAAAAGGCCCCAGATAGGACTACCGTATTGATTCACTTATATGGTAGTATCATATAAGTAAAATCTTTGCTTTTGATAAATCAGAACTGGTACTTGTGCAAAATTAGGGGCTTATATCGTAATTAAGTGTACAGGGGGGCACGAAACTTGAATTATAGGCTAGTACTCACTAATTTTAAAGGGGCAAAGCCTAAAGCCTTCTCTTAAAAAACACCTACATTAGTTTCGGCTCCTCGGCTACAACTGACGCCGGCTAAAATTAGAAAATGCCAGTCAAGGATTCTTTTGGAGCCAATTCTGGATCCTCAAAACGGCCGCAAGAAATGGCTGACTACACCTCCTATCCTATAGGGAAAGTGTAGCATATTAGATAGGGAATTGCCGGCGCAGGGCGGTGAGGTTGTCAGAGACTATCAATTCGTCAGACTTTGTGAGGCCCTTAGCGTACCACATGGTGACGTAGGTTACTCCAAATTAGAGTAGTCTGAACTTGTACTGCTTTCAGTTAAAGTACACAGGTTCAGCCTTAGAGCACACCGCCCTTTAACACTAAAACCTAAACCCCTATATCTTGTAATATAACAATCTAGAGCACGCAATGCCGCAACCGCACTACAACAGGTCCTACCAAAGTGATTGTTGACTTAATGTCGAAATCGCTAAAGCTAGATTTGGATCCATATGAAGACGAGTTTTGCAATCAATCTGCAGAGAAAGCATGATTATAATTCATCTTCAGAATAGTGGAAAATCCCTCAACAAAGTTCAATTAGCTTATGCCAAGTCCAACCCCTTATACTCCCCAACCGTCACTCTATGGGAGTTCTGCGCCAGTGATATGCCTCCCATCTCCATGCAACTCCCCGATATACCGCCCACTCGTATCCAGCTCTTCCGGACGCAGTCCATGCCTCCCTTCATCTTGAATCTCCGCCAGCTGCGTGGAATCTGCCTGCGTCACGTTCACAGTCGGCTTGTTCTCCTTATTATCAAGTTCCGCTCTTCCGCCAACCAGATGTTTGGAGAGAGCGGTGGGTGCGCCATCAGTAGATACTGGGGAGACAGGGGGTATATTCTGCGTTTTTGGTTCTTCCATTGGTCGGGGCACAGCGCCGGCTCCCCGATAGTGACCTTGTGCAGGATTCTGCCGTCTCCTTCGAAGGTAGATGAAGATTATACCGATGAGGAGCGCCAGCCCCGCCAAGCCGCCGACAACGCCTCCAACGATAGGGCCGGTTTTGCTTTTTGAGCTCGAGGT
This sequence comes from Gamarada debralockiae, assembly GCA_002803225.1. Lineage (NCBI taxonomy): Eukaryota > Fungi > Ascomycota > Leotiomycetes > Helotiales > Hyphodiscaceae > Gamarada > Gamarada debralockiae. The sequence goes on along the minus strand of NXFV01000700.1, from coordinate 225,132 downwards.
CGTGCTGCTAGAATTTAACGGCAGGCTCGGAGAAGAGGAGCTAGAAGATGATGCGCTTGAAGACGATGCACTCGTAGACGATGCGCTCAAAGGCGACGGGCTTGTAACGGTTGGTGTTGTCGTAACGGAAGTGCTCGAAGGCGTAACAATAGCTGACTGAGAGGTTGGACTCGATGATGCGGCTGTCATTTTGTTAGACAAGACTTCTTTAGATGGGAGTTTGAGGACATGAATACTAGTTGAGGTAGTCTGCGCAGCTAAAACGCTGCGCGGGTAGCCTGCTCCAATGCAGTAGCTTTGATACAACGAGATTGCATTGCTAATCTATCTAGACATTAGTCAACAATAAACATGCTAAGCCCCGTCAAGTGCTGCCTACCTCGGTAGTTCCCCGGCAGAGTGTATTGACACATGAGCTCAGAATGGTGCTTGCGCTCTGGTCTGCGATCTGTGTGCAATAGCACGCGTTGTAGATTGTACTAGATGATAGTCAATCAAGATACAAACGGGAGTACAAGCCCTACAAACCTGGTACACCCTAATCCAAATAGAAGGTAGTCTGCAACACCAAAGCTATTGTAAAACACGCAGCTTTGAACACAGGCTGGTTCAATAGCATAACCCGCAGCAGCTGTGATGCTGACAGTTGCTGTATCAAGACCGCTTGCGCCGCGAAGCACAACCAAAAACAAAAACAAAATGGCGGTAATGTAGTTTAAGCGGTACATTCTTACGTTATATCACTATCGACGTAGAAATACTATTCGTTCAAGGATTCACAGAAGTGTCGAGCGATAGCGATGTCAATTTATTTTGGTTGAACAGGTAGCTGTCGCTCAGCCCTTTAAATCTCAACCCAGTCTGAACTCCGAACGGTCTCAATCTTATTAGCCATGTATTAAAAATCCTACGGCTACTCCTTTCCGACGTTACAACTGCATACTGGCATGGTATCATAGAATATATATTTAGAATGGCGAGCGCTATTAGAGACTATTGGTAGGTTTCATTTTAACTGGGGGGGGGAGCTGATATATTGGAATGTTTTCTGAGGCCCGAATTGGGTAAAGAAGCGGGGAAACCCTGTAGCGAGAGAGGGTTAAGGTTGCATTTACCTCACCCGCCCCCAACTACATATCGCTTCCCATGATTGTAACATTCAGGAGTTAGATGGTACGTGCACAGGAAGAACACCAAAACCAGTCTCTTCTCTCAGTGCGAACCTCGCACGGAGACAGCCCCCTTTTGATTTTTAGATTTGGCATTTTGGTAAATCAAAGAGGTTTTATAGGTAATGTGCAAACCGTCTGTATTTGCTTGGTTTGGTTGGCCTAGCCATTGCGAGTCACGCCAATTTTCGTGTAAAGTGGTTTTTACCAAGCCACAAATTCAGCCCCCTGTCGAACCGTTACATTTACACGGGAAGGGATAACCATAACCAGGCTGGCACGACCGTTTTTGCCATACTCGTACAAAGGTGCCCCTGTACTTGGGCCACTATTACAAGTTGGTTTGGGGGGGGAGGCGGCTAGGGGAGCCCTTTTAAGGTCCTGGAACCTTGCCACTTCTCGGCTACGAGGCCCTTGTCCGCCACCATTCTGGCATAGCAACAGTGGCCACTGAAACTACAGGCTGTTCAAGCATGTACTACAGGCATCCAACCTGTAATTTCCACTGTAACCTCACTTCCTTTATGAGGTCAGCTGCCTGTAGTCGGTTGCTAGGTGACATCGCCGCGACGCCACGACGACCAGGTTCTCTTTCTAGCAAGGGTCAGGACCTTTGAACCGATCCATCGTAAAAGTTGAGAATTTCTGGTGAGATAGCGAACAGACCTAAGCCGAAGCTGAGCCAGGCCTGAGTATAAGCGGTACGAGGTCACGTGAGCACGAGGGTGGATTCCGATGGTATAACACACAAACCATCGCAGAGTTTTTGAAGGACCACCCAGCTGTAGAGACCGTATACTACCCGTCTCTCAATGACACCAAGGCGCTCTATGGCTGCTGCAAGAGACGGTATGGGGATATGGTGTCTCCTGATGATAAGATTCAAGAAACATGATGATGCAGTGAAGTTCTTGGATTCGCTGAATGTTGCGAAGGGTCTGAGTCTGGGGACGAGCTTCGCGCTTGCGACGATATACTGTGCTTGCGCATTATAGTGAATTGGAATGGGTAAAAAATTGATCCAACTCTTGGTTAAGAGGAAGTTGACTGACTTTGGTCTCCGTTTAGCGTTCTCAGTATGGTGTGACTAAGTATTTGGTGCAAATCAGCGTCGGCATGGAGCCAATTTTGGAAGGCTTTGCCTTGCACCACTTTCTCGGACTGCGCCGTGAGCGTGAGAGCCCGCCTTGAATGACCAATTGAGCGCTCTCGAATGACCTCTTTCGTCCACAATGAGTTAGTGAAGTTGAAAACGCAAAAGAAGGTCCTTTCAGCACTTGCTACGGTTCCAGTCCCAAAGATTAAAATTGATTGAACAATCCGGAGCACAGCATTTCAACGCCCAAGGATGGTATCGAAAGGAAATAGAAAGTCTAGCAGTTTCACAGCGAATAAGTCCACTCGGACTGTCAAGCTGGCGAGGAGAAACGGAAATCCAGAATTTGACCTAGGGCCCTGTAGTTTCTTCGATTCATCTATCGTAACATAGTCAGGTTATCGGGGCGCGCTTCAAATTCTGCTGATTAGGGGGCCAGAGCAGTGCAGCTAGAGCTTGAGTGCCCGTATATCCTCAGTTCCACGCGCAAAATTACCAGTCCTGGTTGGAGTTATCGTCCGGAGTCAAAGTTCCCCAGTCCGCATCGCCCAGCCATGAAGGCCTAAAATCATCACCTCAAGTTGACGCTCCCCAACCCACATCATCGTTCACCTTGGCATGAACGTTCTGACGTTCGTCGATTTTCTTTGAGCAACTTCTTGGGAACCGATACCGAATCGTTCTAGAAGGAATCTCTCAGCACCCAGGCGCTTGAAATCTGCTGCGAGTGTTGGATCTGGCTTGAGAAAGCCCTTCAGAATCTCTTCCTCCCTGGGCATGGGTTTCGTGCCACGGCGTGTGTCCTCGAAGAATTCCCTCCTGGGCTTTGTAAACATGTACAGTTGGTCCCACAACTAACTCTCCAATTTGAAGGCCATCAATTTAACCTCGAGTCTCTGCACACGGAGCATTTTGCAGGCTCGAATCCGTGCCTATTTGTCGGTATTAGTGATTTTTTCGTCCAATTTGTCTTCCGAAGTCAACGGAGAGGGCTGCCGTTTCAGATTTGGAAGTGAGGACGAGATATGAGCGTAAAGTCTGACAAACTCTTCTACACAATCCTCGCCTGCCGGGCACTTTCCGTTCTTGGTTGCAAAATCGATACAGGTGTGCTGCACATATGGCAGATAGGGCTGTATCTCTTGAAGCCAGGAATGTGACTTGTAACGCATGGTCACTTAGGCACAAAAGGCAAATTGAAAGAATTTGGGGTTTTACCTTGCTACCACATCTTCCGCCAATATCGAGATTGAAATGCAATATGATTCATAGTTTCTCACTTCCATACCCAGACATTCCCCAAGGAAGTGAAGGAAGTCTTTCAAGACTTGAGTTGCAAGTTCACTCCCACCGAGCGAGAGCAGATTCAAGCTTTCTGCAAAACCTTGAACATGGCAGAAATCTCCTTCAACGAGGTACTGAAAAGAGCCCGCTAAGTGAATGAGAGTCGCACAAGGGCCAATAGTCGTATTTTCGGTATCGAAGCGCATAATATGGCCGTTCATATCGAGCCAGTAGATATTGACATGGAGTGGTGTGTTTGCCATTGCTACTAGGTCGTAGATTTCGTCGCGAATCGTTTGCGGCAAGGATATGAGGCCCTTCGAAATGCTGAGATTGAATGAGGAATTAGTAAATCGTCCTAGCGTTTGGAAGATCAAGGCAGACTTACAAATAGCGAGTGTCATTGCTGCAGTTGAAGTATTGGGATAAATTATTACCACACGGAATCCTCATCTACTCGAAGTACGGCTTTTCGCAACACCATTCGCATGGCATGCACAGGAACATAACGTCGTTTTGACAGTCATTGCCACCATTCTTTCTAGAAGAGACCATGCCTGAAGTCTTGGCTGGCAGGCCATGATCGCAAGTATTTTGTTGGCGAGTAGAGTTGTTCCGAGCCTCTTGGACCTGGACTGCACATCAGCGATGTTCGGGTTTAGCAAAAGAAGGTGAACTTACGGCATTCTGAGTCTTCGAAGCAAACCACGCCTCAGAATCAGTTGCGAGAGGAAGAGGTCGAGTTAAGGATGCCATGATTGCGTGTTGCGATGACTGAAGATGCGGATGGACGATCGATGGGGGTGTTTGGGAGTCGAAAGCAAATCGTTTAACAAGGAAGGGCCAATGTCAAAGTGAAGTCGGCGCGGGAGACGCAAGAATCGGTCGCGTTGATGGTGGTAGCGGTCGCGTCGAAGTGAGTAAATACCGAGGTTTCAGGTTTGAGAAACCCTCGACCGCGTCAAGGTGAACGTGCGTGATTGTGTAGAGGTGAAGTAGAACTGGGAATGTTCGAAGTATTCGAAGATGCGTTGATCGCTTCTCTGGGATATTCCGAACAGTTCTCAAGGATGCGACCACCGAAGAGTCGAAAATCGTTAATTGGTATTTCTTTTTCGGTTCGTATGGGTAGTGTAAACTGAATGCTGTTGAGCGAAGGGTGGGTCTCGCGTCGTTGAAGAGTAGCCCCGTCACAAGAAAGCGACGACGAGAGGTGAATTGCCTCGCTTGCCTCGAAAACATCGGAGACAAGAGAAATTCGACAAAAATACATGACCAAAAAAATGGCAAAAGAAAGCTGAAGCTTTCTCATGGGGCTTTAACCTGCCAGCTCTGCTCTTTGAGTACCTTGATACTCGTCGAGTTAGTCTGGACAGGGCTTCACCCCATTACTTGTAACCTTTGGGGTTACGAAGTGATGAAACACCCTGCGCTTTTGCGGTTGTAGGGGTTCGTTTGTTTTTTTTTTGTTTTTTTTTAGGCATGTTCGAGATGCCTTCGTGTGCGAGATGCCTTCGGTTAGATTCGTTCGGCGTTTGTCATTTTTCGATGATGTTGGCTGAAATGGAACTGTTGAATCGTAATTGTCGACGAGGAAGTGGTCGGAAACGATTGTTACTGTTGTTGTCGAATCGTAATTGTGCCGAGTCGGAGAGAAGGATCGCTACCTTCATTGCCGATCTTTGGTAACCCAGTTTTGGCTCTGGGGATGTTTGCTCGAATTTTGACCAGAAATCTCTTATTTGAATAAATACTGTTAAGAAAAATGTCGCTGCCGTTGGCGCCGACGAGGTCAAGCGAGGCCGATGGGGTCGCTGGTAGAAAGATTCGTCGGACGAAGAGTAAATCACAGCGAGGATTTGAATACTGCGATGATGCAATGAATTCTGGCCATATGTCGGGATCATTCAAATTCACTCCCAATCATCGATCGGAGCTTCAATCGCCATTCCTTCAGCTCGCTCTCTTTCCTCTGTACGTCTTCCTTGAGCCTCGCATTCTCCTCTTTCAGCTCAAAGTTGTCCATTTTCATCACAGCTGATTCCTCTCGTTCCTTTGCCAGTTCTTTTCTCGCGAACTCGAGTTCACGACTCGTCAACATCATTTGACCCTTCTGCATTTTCAACTGCTGTTCCAAAGCTTGAACCTTGCTCTCGAGATTTCTTTCCGATTTTCCATACCTGGCAGCCATTTCGAGCTCTGCATAGATGACGGACAGTGCTTTATCTACTTCTTTGGAGAAGGCGGAGTACTTGGACTTCTTGCGTGGTGGCGAGTTGTGCCTTGGCCAACCAACTTTCCCGTGACTTGGACGAGGATTAGATTCTGTTGATTCTTGTGGTCTTGGTCCTGACTTGGAAGGATTTGGTGGTTCATGACTTGGCGGCGTGGGTTGTTGTGCTGTGCTTGAGCGATCGTCTTTCCTCTGGGTAATGCCCGAAGGTTCTTTGAGGTTATCGAGAGTAGGAATCCCAGTCTTCGAGATAACTGGAGTATTTGTAGGTGGGTCGAGGTTTGTCGAAGGTGTCTTTGATGACGGGTACATAGGGAGTGACGACGGAAGAGGAGCGAAGAAGTGCTCCTCGGGTGGAGATGGTGGGATATGTAATTCATTCTGCACACAATGGGGACAGAACCAGAAAGTAGGGACCTCGTTAGGATCGAGTGAAGGGGTCATGCAGCTGGCATGATAGCAATTTTCGCACGTTTGGCATCCGAATAACTCCATCGAGCTGCCACAGACAAAGCAGAAATCGTCGTGGGGTCCTGCGGAGATTCTCAGTATCTATCACTCCACAAAATGCAGTCAAAAGAGCTCATACCGTCCCAGAAATAATCTCCCCCTCTCCATCCAAGTGGCTCTAGAGCATGCATCTGCTGAATCGCAAGCTCGTTGGGATCGATTGTCTCACTCGCGTCAGAATTCCCTATGGAAGTTCCCGCTGTTGGATTCTGCTCAAGATTTAGGATTAGGCATTCAAAATAGAACTTCGAGGGCACTCACGATGTTTCCAATATTGTTGAGCATATGGTTTTTTGGAGGCATGGCAACCCCACTTTCAGCCATCTGATTTGTCGCCATATTCGCAACTCCAGCCAAGACTGAAGAAATCTCTGCACATAAATTGGTCATCTAGACCAGAGCGGACATGAGATAAAGGTTACATGAGATATTATATGCAAGAGATGACTCCCTCGTTGAAGTGTTGTCATATTTAGGTCAGCAATTTCAAGTTTTGAGATTGAAGATGATTGGAGTGAGGTGTGAGAGATCGACGTACTCTTAAGGTGCGGACAAACGAGTTCCTAGTGCCAATCTTACGTCAGCTTTTCCGCTCAAAAAGTTTTCTAATCGACGTACCTCCCCTTTTACCCTCATTAGGAACGTTGGGAATTCCAGTGGATTCCGGGCCTTTGGATATGCAGAAACATTCTATTACAGTGTGACATTTGTTTCCCTGTCTAGCATCCTCATGCAGTAGTGACGGCTGCAGGACAGATTGGGCTTGGGATTGGGTTCCAATACGATTGATTCTGACCGAGTGTTGGGGAGATTTTGATTCATTCTTACGAATGGGCGACTTTCGGAGACTCTTCTTGGATCCAAAAAAACTGTCCTGGATGAGGGCTGAAAAGAACATATCACGTGGATGGGGCACGTGAATGTTCTCTAATACGTCGTATGTGAGCTGTTGACGCAAATTACAGTTCTACGACTCCCACGTGTATTAATTCTATACTGTTTATTTGAAACAGTCTGTAAATGTCTCTGCGACCCCTGCATTAATCGGACTGTTCAGTTCACGTTCTGCACCTCAATCAGTACTCGAACACTCCGCGCCAATCCTGGTGTCTCATGCACTCAATTCAGAATCATTCTCATCTCCCCAGCCCTCCCTCTTATCTTTCGGCACACGGACAAATAGTACGTCGATGACCAGAGCCGCAACGCCAAGTCCAATCGAAAAGTACAAAGCTCCTCTATACCCATCAAGCGTCTCCTTCCCATCCTGATTTGTATTTGCCTCGACAGTACCCGCAAATCCCAATCCAATACTAGCACCATACAGCTGCAAGAGCGAAATGAGCGAGCCCGCAATTCCCTGTTCATGTCTGCGCACCGAGTTGGTCGCAATAATCTGTGCGGCAGTGAAAATGAAGTCCGGACAAAGAGCCATCAGAACCGTTGCTGGAAATATCTGTGCCCAATAGCTTTGCTGCTCCGGCATCGTAGCCAAAAGGACCGCTGAAAGCAACACAGTGAGAGCTCCGAAGGCGAGGATCCATTGGGATGCGACCCGCGGTATCAACCAGGCGGCAACTGGCGCTGCACATCCTCCAAAGATGGCATGAGGAACCAATCCAGCTGAGAATTCAAGAACGGTCCAGTGTCGAATTAATTGTTGCCAAGCAACCATGTACCAGAGAGCAATGCCATACGACATGACACTGAATGTAACGACGATGATGAGCGCGAAGAATGACGGAGCGGTCCATATGTCGAGAGGCATTATGGGTTGCTTTGCGATTTTGTGTTCCCAGAAGCCGAAGGTTGCGAAAAGGAGGAATGCGACGATGAGTAGTGCGATTTCGTACGGTGTTGACCATCCTGCAGCTGGAGCTTGACTACATTGTGGTCAGATCACTCGTCTCGATCAGTGTCTGGTGTGCATGACTTACTTCCAGACAAAATTGAATAGAATTAAGGCACTCAAGCCCAGGAATGCGCCGAACCAATCGATATTTCCCTCCTTGTCGACTGCTGACTCTGGAGGTAAAACCATCCACAGCGCAGTGTAAATGATTATCCCGAGTACCGCTCTGCAAAACTCATGTCAGCGAAGAAGATTTATCCCAGAACATTAACATCCACTTACATTGCAAAGAAGAAGTACTTCCACTCAGCAAACTGAATGAAAATTCCAATCAACACGCAACCAAAAGTTCCTCCGACGGCCGCACCGATACCAAAGAATCCCAAAGTCAGGTTTCGCATTTTGCCTGGTGGGAAAGTGATTCCGATAATTGCTACGACGTTCGGCATGACGATCGCAGCTCCTATACCACTGAAAGCTCTTGCGATGGCGAAAGAGATGATGCTTTTCGTGCAGAATCCGTTGATGAGTGTCCAGAGAATCCACCATGCGCCTCCAACGAACAAGATATTTTTATGACCATATACAGCACCAATGCGACCAGTGACGAGGACAAAAGCTCCTTGTGTAAGTCTTTGATTCAGCCCTTTAGTGATGAGTCCGTGAAAGGAAGAGGAGAGTCTCACGGGTATGAAGCTGCAATCCAGGCCGCAGTGGTCGGATCATAAATATCGAACGATTTCCCGATCTCAAAGCCCGCTCCCATTGCGCAACCGAAGGAAAGGAACTGGACAACTGTCAGCATTGTTTTCGTCCCGAATTCTTCATTCTCAATAAGGGTACTTGCCAATATACCGTTGCCGAAGATTAAGAAAGTCGCAATCGCTCGTTTCCATCGCTGAGTTAGCTGAAGACCGTTTATCTCATTTAGCTGTTTCTCGATATTTTCGAGCCCGGGAATCGCTGTTGGGAGTATTACGTCCTCGGAGCTTGATCCACCACTTTCTTTGGGTGATGACTCTGCCATTTTGGAAGGGAAGGGATCAAGTTGGAGCTTCGAACTGAGAGTAGACGTATTTCGGCGCGGATATGGTGGAAACGTCTTCTTATATGTCTCCCTGGGAGCTACCCTAGGTTACTTCCATCTTCCAATTCAGGCCTCTGCAAATTTCTCGGGAAGCTAATGCATGCGACACGAAGCAAAGACCCAAAATCATATCATAGACATTTTCCAATTCTGATACCTTCCCCACGTAGATGGCTTTCCCATGCAGTCCATATCTCCATTGGGGAAACCTCTCCGTATGGTCCTGTGGAATTTCGAGATTATGTAAGAAAGTCTGAAGCTTGGATCGCGTAGCCTTTCTCCACCCTTCATATGGCAAGGAATTACGCGAGCAATGGCAGCCACATGGTAGGGGCGATCCCAGTTCGATCAATAACAGAGCATGCCACATTAAAATCATTTCTGGGTTACAATCATTAAAAGGACAGAACAAATTAATAGTGAGTTCCAGCAAATGGTTTGGTGATATATCTCATTGAAACGGGTATTTGAGCGGCCGACTGTCGAGGGTCGTAACCGCAGACGTTAGGAAAGAGTGGTTTGAACACGACTTGTATCCAACGAATCCAATCAATTCATCAACAATCTCTACTCTTCCATGCACTATCAAATGTCCAGTGACACTGAAAGTGAACTGCTCCTCGGGACTCATCCATTTACTGATTACACTCCGGAGAGTACACTGGAATTCTTAAGTATTCTCGATGACCTCGGAGTCAACGCCCTCGACACCACAAACTATATGCATACTTGTTAAGCTTGTAAATCGAACCACAGAAGCCAAAAATTAGCTGCTCGCACGGTAAGGAAGCGAGAAGATGCTGAGTGCATTGTAGCATGGGAGGATATCTCGAGGACGAGTTGTTGAAGCAAGGCAAGATTGATGGTCTTCTGTGCTGAATAGGAGGTAGGGGGTATAAGGTTTGTTCGGGTGAAGTAGGCCATTGGAACCAAGGGCGAGTTTGGATGCCACCGAGGAAGGCCCGTTGGAGGAATTGGACGTCAAGAGGATTGAGAGATTCGAGAGAGTGTGAAAGACGAGACGCCCGAGTTGAATATCCCTGGTCGAATTGATATGAATACAAAGCTAGATGTGGACATGCTAACTCTCAAGTCTATCATTGATAGTGCAATAGAATAAGTGAAGTGAAATTGTACCTGCAGGCCTTTCCGCCTGTCTCGCAAACGTAAGTTGGTCAACTCAACGTGGCTCGGGCAAATTTTTGGATTAATGACAACAAAAGGAACCGAACCCACCAAGGTTGCATGCTAATCATGCCCAGTTAAAGGTGCCAAGCTTCATGATATTCAAATCACGTGATACACAGGTTGATTACAAATTCGACTGTTCAACGTCAACTTGCCGAATGAGTCAGATGAACAATTGACTTTCATCAAGACCGACATTTGAGGTCAAAAGACCCAAAGTTTTACCTAAGCAAAAACTTGCTAAGGAAAGAAGATCCCGGCGGTTGTGGGTTCTGAAGCATTCAGCGATCGGAATCTTCGGGTCATCTGGAGTGAGTTGCTCACCACCAGCCAATAATCGACAGCGCGAGCGAGAAAATCTCCAATCATAATAAGGAGGCTTTGGAAGGTAAACATGCACGATATGACGTTGCTCGACTTGATACGATGAATGGTCATCATGTGTTTACCAACACGCGTCCTTTCCTCCTCAGGCTTTAAACCTGTATAAACAGGCATTGGCACCCTCTGGAACAATATGAAACATACTCCCAAATTGAAACTTTTCAATATGAGTGAAAAAGATTCTCCGTTGTACCATCTTCCACCTGTGGATACTCATCCACGCCAAAAGACCCTTTTCCCTACCATGGCAAACTCAACTATGGGAGGAATGACAGCACCCAACCTTCCACCTCCCAAGTTCACAGATGATACTCTCATGCATGTTGTTGTGAAAGTGAGAAATGAGAACGACCGTGCGAAGAGACACTCGTCAGTCAACCTCGACCTTTTCATCTAACCCCAACTCCTCGCTGATGGAGCAATTAAGTTACAGACAATCAAAATTCTCCTACAAACTTCGATCCTTGAAAAGCAGAGTCCTAGGACGAGGAAAATTCGTGTCCTGCAGCGACGTGAGAGTGGTGCGGATGCCGCGAAAGGAGTACTTGAAATATTTTGCGCGCGACAGGAACAACGTTTATATTGGGACGGAGAGGGAGAGGATTTGGACAGACGAGGAGTTGGAATTGAGATTTGGGAGATACAGAGACTTCGAGAGGCCGAAATGGGTGGTTGGGAGGGATGCAGGCAGAGTTTATATGGTCGAGGATGATGACGATGAAAATCTGTGGAAGAAGGCCTTGCGAGATGAGAAACTTTAGCGAGCTTTTGCGGCACTGGAAATTTAGCGACTTACCTGTAAAATAGGGGCTGGGCGTGCTGGAGAACACTGGGCGCAGGAAGGACCACACGAGTACACCAAAGGCAACGCCTCCTTTTCTCTGAATTTTTTTTTCAATTAGAATCTGTTTGGAATACAATCCTGCAGTGTTTCAACTTCTCCTTGAGATTTGAAATCCAAAACTGTAGTCACGTGGTGTTATTTCGACTTTAATTCGTCCACGCCTATTAACCGAATTCGGTGCAGATTTTCGTTCTCATCTTCTTTTCTCCCTTCTCAACCACACACCAGCGACATGTCTGATAAGGCCTGTGCCCCAAAGTAAATGGCCACGTACGACCATCCCGGCCCCGGCATTTTCTGTGGTGCACTCGAATGTCACTCTAAGACGGCCTCGTAAGCTCATACATTGAGCTTTGTTCCTCAACTCCAGGTTCTCTATCTTATTTGAGTTCATCCCCATCTCTCATCACTTGCGTCCCTGGAACATGCAGAAAGTGTGAAATTTCTGATATACTTTGTCCCTCTACAATGCGGCGAGCACTTCTACCCTGTTGGCTGGCCGTTCTTGCCATTTGGGGTTCAGCAGCTTCGAAATCGCATTCCGGAAACTCTGATTTTTCGACTTCCGACTCTTCAAATCTCTCAAGTTCGAATTCCTCGTTACCAAACGTGACCCTATGCGGGCAATACGACAAACACAACATTTCGTCAGGTCTCTATACATGTAAGTGGTGCTACGACACTGCAAATGCCTATGTACTGACGAGGTCAGTCAGCACCAACGAATGGGGCGATGATGGTTCGGGCTCTCAATGTATCACGGTGAGTTGTGCTTTCTGTCCGGATACTTCAAGAAGGCTGACATGTTCCACAGATCGCCAATAATGGCATAGTATTCAACGCCACATGGATTTGGAGCGAGAATGCCACATTGGTGCACTCCTTTCCCAACATCAATTTGAATTCCGATTTGCTCCCGCTTCAACTATCGAATATGTCATCCTTGAATGTCCAGTCATCTTGGTCTATGGTCCCATCCAGCAATTCGGATACGACGAGCCTAGTTGATATATCAGCTTCAGCGAATGTGGTAGTTGATATGTTTGCAGATCCAGACCCCGCTGTGGCAAACAGCACGACTCTCCCGAAGTACGAAATCATGGTTTGGATTGCAGCCTTTGGCGGGAGAAAACCAATCGGCTATAGCTCGTCGATAAAGAAGCCACCAACATGCACCCTGAGTGACCATACCATGTTGTATGTTTCAGCCACCTCGACTTTTCTTTTCTTCTAGTATTGACTTTCGCAGCACACTTTACAATGGCCCTAATAACAACGGCCAATATGTGTATTCGTGGCTTGCTAACTCGACCATCGAAGACTTTGACGAAGACATTTCGCCGCTCATCGAGTACCTCTGGAAACACAAGTACATCTCTAAGTCAAATTACCTAGGAATTGTACAATTCGGCACAGAGACTTTCCACGCTGATTCGAACGTCACCTTTTCAGCTCGGGATTTCAACATGACTATCGCATCAGGCAACCCATCAGCGGCATCGTCGTCACCTTTCCTCCCGAACTTTGCATGGATCGCGATAGCGACAACCTTGAGCTTGTTGGTATCGATTTAGGTTTCTGCGGATCAATCTGCTCACTGATGAATTGAATAACCAATAGAGGGAAGGGCTTTTAGGTACAAGGATGAGACTATTTGCGTGATCTATAGATTTCTATTTTGAATTTTCATGTGCTTGCCATTTCGCAAGCAAGCCGCGGAGTCGGAGTCCAGTTTTGCAGGACTTTCATAGATGTTAGATTTCGTATCGATGGGGTCTCGCTAGCAATTTTCTTCTGCAGCTTCGCTCGTTTGACAAGATTCGAACCAGGCCACGACGATACCGTACCGCCCCAAGTGCTCTGCTGGTCACTGGCGCTCAATACCGTAGCCACGTCTGTCAGTGGCCTCGGTATCCACTCTTTGCCGTGTGCACGGTGCCAATTTAGGTGACAAGTGTCCGGACATCGACCTTGAAAATAAGCATAACGTGGACCAATGACTACAGAGGTAGCATCGAGCATCCATGTGGCGGTCAAAATCAGCCTCAAAAGAGAATCACCTCGTTCGAGACTTAGGTGAGGTCCCTTTCTGCAACTAGCGCTGGAGATCAACTGCTGCTCTCGTTACCAAGATTATCGAATTTGATCCGATTTGGTATCTCAACCCGCTCCCCTATTTTTTCCCTAGGTCAATTTGTTTTGCACGCTTATCAGATCTGCAAGATAAATTCGGTAGCGCAAATAGCGGATTTTCGGCACTCGTCTTAGCTTTGAAACAGCACCTACCGTATTTTCGGGAGGGCTTGGACTAGTTCCACCCAACCACGCTATTTACTTCCCCTGCATTCGTTTAATTTTGACGTTCCCGCCTGGAGACTTGGGGAAATATACTGTAGCTCTGTCAGTTCCGCCGCGAGTCCCTTAAGACATTGACATGAAGTGCCAATCCCCATCTCCTCCGTCCGTTGCCAAGAACGACAAATCTGCTTGGGTCGAGATGATCCTTTTCCTTCTGTCGCGCTTGGCATGAGCTTGCTTTGCTCTAAACTCATACCTGGCTAGTGCCTGCGGATACTAGAGCAACTCTGCCTCGATAGGGAAATATTTCTTTATCTTGATCATCTTCGTAGACCAACGGTGAAGCGCTTGGTGGACTGCTTTAGGACTTTTCATGTGATTGCTGCGGCAGAACTTGACCAAGTGAATGGATGTCTTTGCCTTGACGTATTCTGTGCCATGGGGCACATATTCTTCGGATTTGCGCTGTTTCGGGCCTTCTTCGCTTGCAATCAATCCCCCTGTACAATAATTGTCTCTCAAATACAGCCAGTATCTGAAGGCTCTGAGATTGATCTGCAGCCTTCCTCAAAACCACTATTCGGAAATACGCCACTCCGAAATGATCCCTATCAATGTCCATTATCACTAGTGGGATAGAGTACTATGCACTACTGCACAGGGAACTGCTCAAGCAGAGAAGCACCAAGATATCTGACACTAGTTCGCTTTCCTCCGAGTTGTCTAATCTTGTCTAATCTTCCTCTCAACGGATTGGCGTCGGTTATCCTGACAAGCATCTTTCTTTGTTACGTATGTACTTGATTTTGTAGCCCTGCATTCTTTCCACACTGCATTTGTTTTGGTTGTTTGAGTCTACACACATTATTTCAGTTCAGAAATTGAACCCATCAATATGGACTCTGTCGCGGAAATGGGACAACTTGAGGTCGTCGGAGCACCTCGCACAGCAGCTCCTCCAACCACGACAGCGGCAAGGCCGCAAACGCCAGTATCAGAAAGAAGTGCGAATCCCTTCGGTGATAGAGAAGCAATCTCAAGTTCGAGTTCTTCAACCCATTCGAGAGATGAGCAGAATCGGCCATCACAGCCCGCTGTTCCACCCAAAGCATGGTTGGGACCCTCAGAAAGAGACGAGGCTAGGGAAAACGTGATTGTAAGTATCTGAGGTACTTCAACTCTCGGGTCATGTGCTCACATTTTCAGGCGCCGGTGCCGACTTCCCAACCTCAAGAAGAGTTCAACGAGAAAATCGACTACAGTCCTCAGAACCCAACCCCATCCGGTGCTGTTCAGGACCCTGAGAAGAAGGAAGAAGGGTCTCCACCAACCGGCAATTCGAAACCCAAGGGCTGGTTTGCCAGGCAATATACGCATCTCCGAGCCACCTATGCTCCTGTCGAGAATCCTCCACTGATCCTCCCATCAGGAACCACTGACGAGGAGAAATATTCATACTTGAAGATGAATCGCATTCCTCTGTACACACTGGGTGTATTCTCTTTTCTTAGTTTGTCGGCAGGCATGTGGCTGTTCGTCATTACAGCACCCGCATTCTACTGGTTCGGAGTTCTCGTTGGCCTTCTCGAAATCTATCTCATCATCTCTTACACAATCACGATCGTCGGAAAAGACTACGATTTCGAAGGACACAAGAAGGTTCTCGCAGATAATCCCATTACTCCAGAAACCGCACCTACTGTCGATATTTATTTGCCCTGCTGCAAGGAACCTTTGGAAATCCTGACAAACACCTACAAGTATGTCAAGCAACTTCAATGGCCAGAAGGAAAACTCAAAGTTTACGTCCTGGATGACGGAGCAATGGATTCGGTCAAAGAACTCGCAACAAGCTATGGATATGAATACATCGTCAGAGACGATCGCCCTAGGTTGAAGAAAGCCGGAAACCTTCGATGGGCTTTTGCTCGTACCCAAGGGGACTTTTTCACCATCTTCGACGCCGACTTCTGCCCGAGACCAGACTTCCTCATGGAGATCGTTCCTCAGCATTTGGCCGATCCCAAGACCGCGCTTGTTCAAACACCTCAATTCTTCCGTATCAGAAAAGAACAAACGTGGGTCGAACAAGGAGCTGGCGGTATTCAAGAACTTTTCTACCGAGTCGTCGAAGTCAATCGCAATCGCTGGGGAGCTTCCATCTGTGTTGGCAGCAACGCCGTCTATCGTCGTGAAGCGTTGGTAGAGACCGGTGGAACCGCAGAAATCGGATTCTCCGAAGACGTGCACACAGGATTTTATGCAGTCAATCGAGGCTGGAAAGTCAAATACGTGCCGCTCTGCCTCGCATGCGGCGTCTGTCCCGATACTCCTCACGCATTCTTCTCTCAACAAATGCGTTGGTGCATGGGTTCCACGACCTTACTCACCAACCCAGATTTCTGGAAGTCCAATCTCACGATCGTTCAAAAACTCTGCTACATGTCTGGCATGATGTACTATTCCGCCATCTCGCTCAGCATCTTCATCAATCCACTCCCCGGTATCCTTCTCCTTTGGGTCCGTCCAGAGTATTTCAAGTACTACAACCTTGCTTTCGCCATCCCTTCAATCTTCTACACGCTTTTTGCGCTGCGATTCTGGGCTAGGGGAGCTTACTCCCTCAATGTCCAGTACATCATGGTCATTCAATCCTATGCATACTTAACCGCTATCAAGGATCGTATCTTCGGCAGAGCATTGGCTTGGGTTCCTTCTGGCGACAACAAATCGCACAGAAACACAAAATACAGGAACATGAGAATCCTTGCTTGGTGCTGGATTTTCACTTATCTGGGAGCTCTAGCTGGTGCATTAGTCTACCGATTCATCAAGGATGATAACTTCCATGTTTACAATGCCGTTCCTTTGTTGGTCTTGGATACAATGAATTTGTTCTTCGCGCATAGATTTTTGTTGTGTTCGAAGAACTAGATTGGCGGCTATGATGGTTTTAGGAGTCGAGGTTGGACATAAGGTGGGAGTACAGTCTCTACCGATTTCTTGAACATCTTGGCCATATTTGGGATTTATATAATTGATAATTAGAACTGACAATTTAATTCCAAACAATAATACATAGAGATCTGAGTCTCCCGTGGTTGAGTGCACGTGACCCTCACAGCGAAACGAAAAGTAATCCCCGCGGATGGGTAACTTTCAAGAAAAAAACATCCAACTTTCATCACAACTCAACATCATGCAGGTACACTCACACCGACCTCAACGCCGCTCATCACTCTGAAGTCCTATGCCGCGCCCGATAGAGGAGTAGTCCAGCGCTTGTGCAAGCTGCATGAATTGCGGTATTATCAATTGCCAATTGTCAAAGTGTCAAAATCAGAAACCTTCTAGTGCACTGAGGAAGTGCCACGGCCATGCATCTCAAGCTCCATTGCAGAGATTCCAAATGACTTGGGGTCTTAGAAGATCATTGATTCACCTTTCTAAGCACGAGCTCCTGACTTGTCATAACGTGCTTCCTGCAAAGAGCAGCTCCAAGGCCGATTACTCCTTACCGCCCCCCTCTCCGCTTCTCATCGTTCGGAACCTTGTCGGCGAAATACCAAATAGTGTCTCATATCATCGGAACAAAGAAAAAGTTGGAATTTGAAATTAGCGGCTATAATATTGATTGATGCGCTGTCGATCGCACTCAGGTTGATGGTGAGGCGGAAACAAGGTTCTGTGTGGCGCCAGCCACCCGACTACAGTCCAGTCGCACTAGTCTCACGTGACAGAGCTCGACCCTATGAAGCTTGGCAATGCTTCCTTTTATTTTCTGGGCGCCAAAATTGTATGGACATTCAGGCAGGGGGAGCAACCTGTGTCAGCCGTGGTCAAGTTGATCAACAGGTATCGCTGTAATCTCTTCCTCCCGGACCAGTCTGAGCTGCTCTCTGAATATGTAGTGTCTGATTGCCGATCTCGGGATCCCGACAGGAAAATCAAGACTACGGACTCTGCATTGAGCTGAACACCTTAACTGTGTCTCGATTGCTGGAATTCCGGCTCGGGTCTTGCCAGGAAATTTATATACTTGTTCCATAGTGTGAACCACAAGACTCTGCATCTAGAATCCTTTTTTTACAAACCCTCTTTCCGTCCTGTTCATTGAAATTTCTCCCCTAATGATGTCCACATCACCTCCCAGCGAGGGCTCCGCTCCCAGTGTCACATTTGATAGCGAAAGCCCTGTCCTTGGTTCCACCCCTCCTACTACGAACCCCTCAACACCCTTCAATCCAAGTTTGATTGACCTTTCTAAGCTGTCTCTTCAAAACGCAGGAGTACAACCGCTCTTTATAACGAAAAACATATGTTGTGTGGGAGCTGGTTATGTCGGTGTGTCCATGTTTTTCCTGATTTCATACCAAGCTTTCTGACAGGATATAGGTGGCCCAACCGCAGCAGTAATTGCCTTCCAAATTCCCAACATCCGAGTAACAGTCGTCGACAAAGACGCCTTCAGAATCCGAAAATGGAACTCTCAACATCCTCCCATCCATGAGCCCGGACTCAAGGATATCGTGCGGGTTGCTCGTGATGGTACCAATACGACCACAGTCAAGGTTGACGACGACTCAACTGTCGAGCTTCCTGCCCGCCAACCCAATCTCTTCTTTTCAACAGAAGTTGCCAAGTGTGTCTCTGAGGCCGATATCGTGCTCCTAAGTGTCAATACAAATACGAAGGTTTCGGGTATTGGAGCGGGTGCTGCCACAAATATGGTGGCTTTGGAGGGAGCGACGAGGGACATTGCTATTGCTGCTAAGCCCGGTGCGATTATTGTTGAGAAGAGCACTGTTCCTTGCCGGACTGCTCAGATCGTTCGTGACATGGTACGTGATGTTTAGTGGCCCTGATATTTCTGATGCCCACTTGTCCTCGACTATCATCATTCTTCAAAAACTGAGTAGCGACAGCTTGAGGTCCACAGACCCGGTGTCCCATTCGAGATTCTTTCCAACCCCGAGTTCCTCGCGGAAGGAACCGCAATCAAAGATCTCCTCAACCCAGACCGTATCTTGATCGGTAGTGCTCAGACCAAACACGGCCTCGCAGCAGCAGCCGCTCTCAAAGAAATCTACGCCACTTGGGTGGATCGCTCCAAGATCATGACCGTAAACCTCTGGTCATCAGAACTCGCCAAGCTGGTAGCAAACTCCATGCTTGCTCAGAGAATCAGCAGCATAAATACCATCAGCGCAATCTGTGAGCAAACTGGTGCTGACGTCGACGAGATCGCTGGTGCGATCGGACGTGATGCTCGTCTGGGTCCAAAATTTCTCAAAGCTGGTCTTGGGTTCGGCGGATCGTGCTTCAAGAAAGACATTCTCTCACTCGTCTACTTGGCTGAGACTCTCAACCTCGAGGAGGTCGCCGATTACTGGAGACAAGTCATTACTATCAATGAGTATCAACGAAATAGATTCGTGAAGCGTGTTGTTCGCAATCTTCATGGTTCTCTAATCGGGAAAAAGATCACCATTCTCGGCTACGCATTCAAGAAAGACACTTCTGATACCCGAGAGTCCCCAGCCGTCGAGGTCGTCAAGTCACTGCTTGCAGACAACCCTGCTGAGATAGCCATCTTCGACCCGAAGTGCAATCCGGAAGATGTCAAAGATGAGATCAAACGTCTGTTCGCTACCACCGGTCTCAAGCTCTTGAAGCCAGATGGTCCGATTGAAGGTATCTTCTCCCCACACCTTATCAAAGGTCCCAACTAACGAAGTCCACAGTCTACAAAGATTCCTACGAAGCCTGCTTCGACTCCAGCGCCGTTCTAATCCTCACCGAGTGGGACCAATTCCGCTACCCACCTCTCACCCACCAAGAATCCGCCTTCGTCAAATCCGAGAATGCGATCCGCTCAGAACCTCGTCCCGCACTGGGTCGCACGCCATCTGAGTTCGACATCCTACACATGATGAAATCCTCTCACCGCAATAAAACAGGTCCCAAGAAATCCGAAACGTTCGTTGAAGACGCTCTCAATACGGACCTGTTGAACAGGTACTTGCCTGAGCCGGCCTGTGCGGAGGGTTGTAGAGATTGTGAGAGAGGTGTGGGCGAGGAGGTTATTGCAAGCGAGAATGTGGAGTGGGCACGAATTGCATATCAGATGAGGAAACCAAAGTGGGTTTTTGATGGCAGAGGATTGGTGGATGTTAAGGAGATGGAGAAGTTGGGATTTAGGGTTGAGGTTATTGGGAAGGCTGGGAGTCGGTCGAGACTGCATGGTAAGCAGATTTCACTCCTCAGATATGTGTTTTTGCAGAGCTAACGCTGAATGTGCAGGCTTCGATGTTTGTGATTAAGTCTAGCCTGGCTTTGGGAGCGTGTTTATGGGTGGGGGCACGAGAATCGTCTTCCTTAATTTGAGGCTTCCTTTGTTATAGAGCACATTGGAATAGAATTTCACTCTGCGCCAATTTCGTTCGTCACTCAAGTTAATACCTAATGTTGACCCCCAATTCGAGTCATTCAATTGCAAATATTTCCAAGTATTTCAACGATGTGTAATGTGTTTTTGATTTATTGCTTATGTCTTTCCTCTATAACTCTCATCAATCTGAAAATTTATCCTCCCACATCAATCTTGCAATCTATTCTATTTCACAAAGTGCAGCCTTACAAGTGCAATCAATGAGAAACTTGTTAAATTGGGACCTGAGAGCGCATGTTGTAGCGTCTCTTCTCTTGCCGTTCCTGCTCTTGTGCCTTCGTCCACTGCTTACAAAGCAAGTGGAGTCATTGAACCGCTTCCGAATGGAGCTTGACTAGATTCTTCTTTCAGGGTGCTGCCATATACTCTGCTACAAGCTGCAGGATTGCTTCTAGGGATTGTAGAATCCAGCAAAGGGGAGCGAAGTGGAAGTTCAATACCCCAAGAAAGCTTTCCAGCCTCCAAGAGTGTAGATCTCAAAGGTCTATTCTCTCTTCCATTTCTCAAAATCCATAGCCAAGTGCTCTTTCAATCCAACAAAGTCGTCGCGGAAATTCTGTCCACCGCCCAACGCATCAAAGTCCGAGAGAATGAACAAGGATTCCGGTGACGGCTTGTTGACTTGCTGACAGCCCATGTTTTCGTATCGCCCATTAGTTGACACCCCTTTTGATGTTGAGTATTGTTGATCGTAAAGTTAGGAAGTCAAACAAAAATTATGTAGTAGGCATTCACAGGCAAGACCTCCTCTCCGGCACAGTCCCCAAGAGTCACGACATTGTGGGTTGGGCCAAATGGTGTGATTGTGGAACGTGGTTGGGCTTCTTTGTTTAGCCTTCGGAATTGAAGGCACGGCGACAGCCTAT
This sequence comes from Gamarada debralockiae, assembly GCA_002803225.1. Taxonomy (NCBI): domain Eukaryota; kingdom Fungi; phylum Ascomycota; class Leotiomycetes; order Helotiales; family Hyphodiscaceae; genus Gamarada; species Gamarada debralockiae. The sequence continues at coordinate 203,870 of NXFV01000700.1, read as the reverse complement.
TATGGGTACAGCCATCTTGACCAGTTCTGCGTACTGGTCGTCGTCACTGTTCCGGTATGTTCATCAAACTTGTTATGTTGTTCGGCATACATGACGGAGGCTCTAGGGCATCGTCTTGATTTTGCTGATTGGCCTAGAAAGTGAGCCGTTGTAAGGGAACCAAGAGATCCTGCGCAAGCTGCTGTTGATCTCCAACTCCTTCAAATTGGTTGACTTGAAAGACGAATGTGATACTCGAGAATGGCGGAGCTGAAAGCTTTGGGAGTTTAGTTTCTCCATGTTTGCGGCAATGTCTTTTTCTTGGTTGGCCACTTCGTCTCGTGCTCGTCGACTGCTGCGGTTGATTTAAGCCACGTGATTTCTTGCTGAAGTCGAACAAAGAGAATAGGAATGCTTCGTCGGCTAAGGAAAAGAATTTGTTATTTCAATGCAATTTATGTATGATGATGTGTAGGAGAAAATCCAGGTGCCAGGTATCCCATTATGTCCAAGTATGCAATTTTGCCACCCCTACCCCGCTTCAAATGCATCAAACCTTATCCTCTCCACCACCATCCCATCACATCCATATCCAAATCTTACCAAATTCCCATCCTCCACAATCCCCTCAACCAACTCAAATTTTCCTCTTCTCCAACAACAGCTTTCCAGTCGGGACACTTCCCTTCCCCACAAATCCCCCATTCTCTCCTCCGCGATGGAAGACTTTGCTGCCACGCACCCAAGTTTCTTTGACTACGCCTTTCATAGTCTTGCCTTGATATGGCGAAACTTTGTTACGGAATAACATCTCTTCCTTGCCCACCACGAAAATACCTTCGTCGTCAAATACGCAGATATCTGCATCCATACCTGGCCTTAACGCTCCTTTCTTATGGGACAGCCCGACCTGTTTAGCAGTGTTGAGGGCGCAGAGACGGACTACGTCTAGGATGGTGATATTCGAAGCTGTAGAGGAGGATTGGGAGGAGCGAGCAGTGGCTTCAGTCCATAAGATAGGAAGGCCTAAGCCGACAGATGATATTCCGCCCCATGAAGAGAAGAAATCGCCCCTTTCTTTCTCCTCGGCTTCTTCCTTGCTCAGGATTATGCCGTTCACCAGCTTGACTTGGCCATGGCCCAGAGAGGAAGCGCATCCATGACTCAGATGCTCAGGCAACAATTTAAGTTCCGGCGTACAGGGACTATGATCCGAGACAATGGTCTGGATGACTGAATCCTCACTCGCAAGTTCCTTCCACAGCCCGTCGCGATTGAGAGAGGAGCGAATGGGTGGACAGCATTTGTGTCTTGTGTCTCCATCTTCAACGTCTTCTGATGCGAGGGCTAGGTAATGGAAACACGTTTCCGCCGTGATTTTCACTCCCTGTTCGCGCGCGGCGCGGAGGAGGGGTATAGCTTCGATAGCGGAGAGGTGCACGATGTGGAGCTGGAGTTGAGGGGCTAGGTGTGCGAGGGAGAGGACTTCTTCGATGGCGTAAGTCTCGAATGCTGGGGGTCGAGAGGACAGGAATGTGGAATAGGAGGTGAGGGGGCCGGAGGGTGAGAGAGGCGGGAGAGAGATTTGCACGTCGTCGCCTACGGAGTCGGTTATCGGGGGAATCATCTCAGCGTGGAACATGAGTGTTGTGGGGGTTTGGGAGAGGGTCGTCATGGCGAGTGCTACGTCTGAGGAGGAGACGGCGGGGAATTCGTCGACCTATTCACCCAGGATATTAGTTTTGTGATTGAGGGGAGGATTAGGGGTCGTACGCCGCTTTCTATAAGAAAACCCTTGAATCCTCGAACACCTTCGTTCACGAGCGGCAGAAGCTCAGACGCGTTTCCGGGAATGATACCGCCGTAGAACCCAACGTCTACCCAGCATTGTCCTTGCGCTGCGGCGATCTTCTCCTTTAGTCCTGCCACCGTTGTGGTTGGCGGGATCGCGTTCAATGGCATATCAATCACTGTCGTCACTCCACCCGACGCAGCGGCTTTCGTGCCAGTCTCGAAACCCTCCCATTCTGTTCGGCCCGGTTCGTTCAAGTGAACGTGTGCATCGACGAGACCTGGTAGCAGCAGATGCGGTGTATGATCGATATACCTCGTATTTGGAGGGAAACTCGAGGGAGGGAGAATCGTTGGGAGGATGGAGATGATTGTTCCGGTCTGCGGAGAGATGGTTATGGTGGCAGGTGAGACGACAAGATTGTTCTCATTGTCGAAGATGACGGCGCGAGTAGAGACGAGGGCTGTAAGTGGGATGTTCGAGTCGTGAGGTGGGGTGTGAGCGGGTGTTGGGTAGGGGAATTGGGTGGTGCTGTCGCTGCGGTTCATTGTGAAGGCGTTCGTGGGTCGATCTCAAAAATTAAAAGTCGTGGAGGCATGTAAGAACGTAGAGTAGCGTTTCTAGGACGTGGATAAGTGAATTTCGAGGTGGAATGTGCTTATCGTGGCGTTGAGGGGTCGTTGAGATAAGAAAATGGACTGGAGGTCAAGGGAGTGATAAAGGGATAAAAGAAGAAAGTCTTCTTTCTTTGGTCTCAGAAGACAAGAAAGAAGTAAAGAATACAAGAAGAAGCGAAAGAAGAGAAAGACAGTCGGTAAACAAGATCTCTTACTCATGAAATAGGGCCAGGGTAAACTGTGTGTGCAGCCATTCGTATCCACGCCTTCAACAGCCCACCAAATCCTTATCTATCTCCTGTCACTATCCTGGGATAGTGATAGTTCCCAATGACCGTCTCATAGGCCCAACATGGCTTCCAGGGACCATTAAGCCGATTTCTGGATCGGGCCAACCTTACCTTTAACGGGTTTCTATCGAGTAAATGTATCTTTAGCTAGACGGCAAGGCTATGTTTGGTGTTGAGGTACCCGGCTGTTGACCCATCGCGGGAGAAATCGGCCCACGAAGCCGACCCGACTTCTAACGAGCATCGTAGTAATTATTTCAGCCAGGTACATTCCAAAAATGCTGTACAAACACCAGCTTGTACCTGATGTAAGCAAGTCGCCGGTTGGTGCAAAAACGTGGTTGAGGATTGAGAGGTCGTTTGCCAGCGAATTGGAACAGGCGACATCCGTACAGCCTAAGGCCAGCAGAACTTTGGGCAATGACAAATCAACCATAGTTAGCCCGACTTTTACTCGATAATTACTTGATCGAAACCTTCTTCCCCTATCCTCAAAGCCACGTTATTACGTTTTTACATTCTCCCAATTACACGCATCATGGAAGAGCCACCTCGATCCGAAGTGTTGAATGCATCAGAAGTTGAAGACGTAAGTGATGAACCACTCTAGCTGAGTGATATCACGTGCTGCACATGACATGTCCTATATTACTCTTATTTGTCGGGTCTTGACCTCTGCATTTCCATCCTCTCCTCTGCTTTATAGAAACATTCCAGTATGCTCGAATTATATCTATGTGCCCATTGAAAGTTCCTTCTACGACTCTACATTCCTTTCCTCTCACAAAGTGAGTTCAATTCGTTGTCAAAGCTCCAAAATAGGAAGCATCGTAGCGATCATGTTTTAGACAATGACGATGCGCTGAGACTCCACATCCGCAAATCAGTAATCTTCATCTGATCTCCACAGGGTAGTTCCGCTACAAATCCCAATACGTTCACACGTCCTAGGCGTTGAAGGCGAGAGTTTGAGTACAAGGAAAACCTGCGTATGCCCCATCCAAGCCATTCTCATACAGAAAACAGTATCATTTGGAGCAATATGACCTTCACCCTCTGCACTTAGATCGTAATAAGGAAAGAACTCCCACTCCAAGTCGGGGGTATGGCAGTGCGCAACTGAAAAGCCGCTCAAGGACGGATGCTTGTTAGTCGGAACTCGTTTTCGTTTCGCCGCAGTTCTTCGAACGAGCTTTTCTCTTGAAATAACATCAAGATCGTACCTTAGAGTTGTAGCGACAACCTGTGCTTTTACGGATAATTGTGCGACTTCAAGCTCACCGCAAGGATCTTCGCCTGCTGGAGTCCAACCTGTCGTAAAGGTCTGCAATACGCTCCAAAATTGGCCGAAACATTGTACTCCACAACTCCGTTGATCGAAGCCCATGAAAGACCGGGAGCTCTCCAGACCTCCGGACGGCCTGCTAAGGATCGTACGTTTCCCACAGGAGACCTCTGAGTAGATCATCGTGCCAAAGGCTTGCAATATACTGCGCTGGAGTCCCTTACTCCACTTTACTTCACTATTCCCGAGAATGCTGGAAAGACATCCTTTTCAAACGTTATATTCAACGCGAGTGTATTCATGGACTCTTTTGGTACCAGTTGGAGGCAAGCTGGCTATGTTAAACGCATCGCCAAATGCCTTGCGATGGTCGAGCTTAGGAGTATCTCGTCAAATTTGGTTCCGGAGTATTCACAATGTACGGCATCGTTGCACTCCCATGTGAGCTCTCTCGAGTCAGAATGGAGAACACTTGGCGACAACGGTCGCTCTTAGAAGACCCAAGCTCTTGTTAAGAGTGGAAAATCCTCGTTAAGTTTCGAGAAGGCATCCCAGTACTTGAAATCCTCATGATCTTCGTACAAGCGTGGAATAGGTCTGCGCATACCAACTTCATAAGTGCCATCAGGACCAGATCCATGCAGCACCATCGGCGTCGGATTCGTATCTGGCGACATCGATAACTGTAGCCCGTCTTCACTGTTTGTTGACCACGTCGCAGTGATTGTGATATACGCTCCTTCATAGACAGACGACATCGCGCGGCTTCGTTGCGCCAGTCATCGACACCGTCTTGGATTATGCAAAGAGAGTCCATCCGCACATAGTTCAGTCCCAGCCTCAAAAATTACTGAAATACGTCTCTGAAAGTCTTCGGAACTGCATCCCACGATATCATCGTCTTGTACAAATCCAGCGTCCCACGTGTCGTCTTCAGAATCTGCCTGGTTCCTCAACAGTGGCTGAGGCAAGAGTACCGCGTAATGAGATCGCTGCTTTCAACCGACTTCACAACTCGGATTTCCAAGTCTTCGCATAAATCGAGTTCAATAATTCGAGATGGGAGTCGAGATTCTCACAGCTGTGGCTGTGTGAGCAAACGTCGAGCCACAGCTACACTTGCTCAAAACTAGCATCGGGAAATGTGTCACCTGGAGTAAGGTTACTGTATCCGATGGCTGGCCATGGACATTCTCTTCCTATATATTCTCAGCCATGCTTTCTTATCTTCAACCACGCTATAAACACCCAATTTGAGCTTGCCTCTCAAAGCAAAAATCTCCATTTCGAATCTCACATGTTCCTCCATTGGCTCCTCTGCAACCTCATTCTTACTCTCACTCTCAACCTCGGAATCCTCTTCCTCACTATCGGAAAGCAAACTAAACTCCCTCATAATGCCAGGAACTTTCAAAGAGCATCCTTGCCATCAATTCTCGCGTGCGCCCAGCTCAAAGTAACACGCACATTCTCAAATCGCTCTTGGCAAGCTGGAAACAGCAACGCGATGGCATCATGAAGCAGCAAATACATGGCCCACTCCATCCTCTGCTAAATCACTGAAATCTTGAGTACGTGAGATCCGACCGCTAACCTTGTGCGCTAGAGATGTTTCTTGGAAGAAAGCGCAAGGTTGGTAGCAATTCTTTGCTTGTGTGACATATTCGTTGGGACGAGAGATCTCTTCGTATATGCAAACCGTCCTCGACATTTTGCACTCTATATATGGGAGGGTTGCAGATTTGAGGGGAAGGTTTGGCGGAGTGTTGTAGTTATGAGCTAAGAGAGGTATTCAGCTGGTGAGTCTATCAATGGCCCTGACACCGATGTCGGGAAGTGTCGCTTGAATCTTGGAAGGTGTCTCGCACCCCACAACCTCATAGGATCTGCAGGGTCTCCAGGCCATGAGTATCATATGAACTAGGCAGTCATGAGAGTACTGGCCCAGACTTGGACGAGAGTCTCGATATGAGCCTTGGCGCTTTTCTCAAAGAACGAAATTTCACGTTCCCTCAACATTCGAAGCGCTTCTTCAGCCAATCTGTAGGATAGTAATTTTCATTCACTTCTTTCTCCACTTCCATGCTAAACTCTTTCCTTCCCCATCCAATACGCCTCCAATGAACCAACCTCATGGCCCACTCTGGCCAACATTACTAATGAACACAACCAGGACTGCACAATACGCAGCAGCAGCTCCCAAAATCTCATGTCTCCTCGCCCTCGTGAATAGACTCAACACAGCCGAGAATATAAGTGTGAAAACAAGGAGCACTCCAATAGTGGTAGCAGTCGCTGAACCCTTGCCATTTTCAAGTTGGCTCGCAAGATGCCATAACACATAGATAGGAATAATGAGCAAGAAGAGAATCATTAGCGTGATGATCGTCGTGACCAAGGCATCAATGCGGTTCTTGGAGTAGAGGATTGTGTGTGGGTCTTTGTCTGCTTTTGCGCGGGTCTCGGGGGAGCAGAATAGATACTTTTCGAAGGTTAGTCGCAGAATGAGAAAGGAGGGGGTTGGGAGGCTTGCTCTGATTGTAGGAGATGCGAATTTTCGAAGTCCTTTCTCCACCATGGCATCGAGCCATGCATTTTCTCGTCCTGGTTTCAGGGTGATAATGTCTTCTTTGTGGTTGATGTATTTCTCATCTTCACACACTGGCGCTTTATCTTCAAAATACGTGCGCACACTCCTGTAATCTCGGGCTGCGGGCTTGCTCAGAGATGTTAGATCGCGAGCAATTGTGAGTAATTCAGCTGGTGCCAATCAGTCGTTGTTCGAATCATTGACTTCACATGAACGTACCATATTCCTTGAACTTCGTCTCAATCTTCTTGAGTAGCTTCGTTCGCGGTCTTTCATCTGCCTCATCCATATCTCTTGAAGTCAAGTACTCTTCGTCATCATTATTGTCAATCTCGTCTAATTGCTCCTCCAGCGCTCGCAATTGGTCCTGTTTGTTCAACAGAAGTCTTGCCTGAAGAAATCCGAACCGACGGTACAGCATAAAATTTTCATCGCTGTCCAAGAAACAAGCTAGATGCGGGTATCCTTCTCTTGCGTCGGAAACTGTGCCGTTTTAGAAAATTTCCAGAACCAGTCGAGTGTCTTGGATGTCTCTTACACTTCCGTACTCTGAAGACTTGCTCTCCTTCCACGCTCCGTCGCTCGGATTTAGTTGACCGAGGCCACGAGAACGCCTTCCCGAACCTCGATGTCCATCGTGGGGACGCAGGTGTTGAGTTTGAAGCTGCCAAACAATTATTAGTCGTTCAGTTCAACCTAGTGATTCCAACTCATACCCTTGGCATCCCCGTCACTCTCAAATGTTCCCTGCGTCAAAGTCGGGCTGCTCTGCTGAGACACGAATTCCCCTCTTTTCTCACCATCGGCGATCTTGCTGTCGTCGACATCTCCACGCTCCAGGTCCTTCTCAGACTCAATCCTACTCATCGCGGATCACAAATTATCGCAAAATCAAAACAACTTCGATAAGCAGTCCTGAAAAGTCCTGAAAATCGCTGATTGAGAGCAAATCCTTCATGTAAGTAAGTTGGGGTTGGGCTTACTGGCACACGAGGCTGAGCAGTTCAACGTGCATGAAAGCGTTAGCCACAGCGGGGCTACGGCAAGACGCCCCACCAACAGAACTTGGCCACAAGGGCTCCCTTTCGCCATCGGAGAAGCAATCAATTGAGGATGGGTATCATTTCGATTGGCTAAATCCAAATTTCCTACTCGGTATGCAATATGCTTCTGTTCTGTCTGCCTGGTCTACTTATTTGGGTTGGCAGCAGTGAGTTTTGTCTCTGCAACCCATCCCTCGTAGTCTTCATTCATCGAATCCTTGAGCTTGTACGACCACGTATTGGCTACTGGGTCATATCCTGCTTCTGTAACACTCATTCGGTATGAGCCATCGACATCAGTTTTCAGCCAGACCACTCTTCCGACCTTGAACTTCTGTTTCGCCTGTCGCGCGTTAGAATAGTCTCACCCCGATCATCATCAAATTGACTTTTACCTTTGCTTTATTCTTAGTATCTTCGTAATACGAGCGATAACGAGATGCTTCTTCGATTGTGTCTTTCTCAGTCTCCTCTTCTTGTGGCTAAGTCTCACGTTAGCTAATCTCAATAAAAATCCTCTCTCGGTCTCAACTGTCAAATGAAAATTCATGCGACGATACGGAGGTACGTACAATGTCTGAGTTGACCTGGTCCTCAGCTGCCGCACTCATTATTTCGCCGTGGAATGATCGTTCCAGGTTCCGTGCAGATGGGTCTCGATAGCTCAATAAATACAATAAGTCCGATAGGGCGCCTTACGACTGGAATTGCCGTCGATGGTAGGGCTTTCTTCAGGCGTTCGTGGGCTGTTTGAGGCGATGGGAAATCTGCCTTGCGCTTAGGGTCGGCGGGACTTGACGGGGATGAAATGTGCCTTGTTCGGCTGACTCAAGCCTCGTTCACGCAAACAATTGACCGAGTAACAGAAATTGATGGATTGGTGCGGTAGAATGAGGTAGTTCGATGTTGATCTGAGTCTTTTGGGGATTGAGGTGTGATGTTTAGGGATGGATGAGGGAAAGCAGATGTAAAGGTTGGGGGCTCTTTATCTGCAGGTCACTCTAGCGTGTGCCACCACATGTGATCATTGTGGAGAGCCGCAACACAGCCCCGATCGCTCAAACTCTTCGATTACTATGCCTTCATCGATGATATGGCACAAATATACTCCGTACATCCCATCAATATGCAAGACTGCCCTTGGTATCTCTGTTCCTGAACGCCTTACCCAATCCGTCTTCCAATGTATTATGTAGTGATCCCACGATCCGTAAATAAAAGTTTCGAGCAAATGAATAACGAGATACCCCCAATGAGAAGAGGAAAATAGCTTGAGATCCCGGTGGATTCACCTGCCGCAGCTGTCTTGTGATATAAGCTGCTCATATACCAGGCGTATCCACAGAAGGATAGAAGAACAATGGCAGGTGCTTCACGAGGTCGGAGTCTGTGGAAGCACTCCAAGAGCAGAACGACGAGGCCGACTATGAATACCTTCAGCCTGTAAACCGCAGGACCACCCATAATCATCCTTCGTAACCTGGCCGCAGAGATATTGCCGGTATTGAGAGTAAGGGTATCCAAATGGGAGACCGTCATATTCTCCACGTTACCGACGGAGGACATCTCAACATTACCAACGGCAGATGTCTCAATGTTCTTGACTCGTGATGTCTCCGGTGTGCTCTCAACGGAACTGTCTACGGCCCCAGAGTCACTTGGAGGTGGGGTCATGGGCGAATTGATATCGAGACGTGTGACTTGGCCTACTGCTGCCAACTTCTGGGCCCAGAGAGGTGCCTCCGTTTTCCTGACGGTCATCCTCCTCTTCCATTGGTCGTAGGCATTCTTGACTATGTCTGTCATCTTGAGCCAGCCAATGTGACGAGCAGTTATCCTGTCACTCGCAATCATGTCCTTTAGGCTTTGAGAAAGACGTAGAATTTCCTCTTTCGTTGGAGGATTGTCATAGAAAAATCGAAGATCGAGATAGTGTTTGATCTGGGGTTTCGGCTTTTCGTTCTCCAGCGGAAGCTCTGCCTCGAATTTCTCTCCTTCTTTTGGCAGAGGTGCAAGAACGAGCTTCCGGAAACAACTTGTCTCGTCCTCGCCACGTTCCATGAGAAGAGCAAGCTGGTGTGGTGGAAAATTGGGCGCATCCGCGTTGATCTTTCTCAACAATTGATTGGTTGTAAAACTGGGCTTTGATTTGACGAGGACTTTCAGGGCCCATATCAAGGCTGAAGTGAACGAATTCTTGCCAGGCATCTCGGTCAGATCGTCAGAGCCGCATGCAGCCAGGAATTCGAAGTTTCGATCCGAAATCGAGCGGGTCTTTTTTGCCAGAACCCCAGCATGACAACAATCAAAGATTACCAAAACATCGCCTTGTGTGCGCTTTATTATCATTTCCGCCTCGCCCCACACCACCGAGTTTCTGGGGTTCGTTTTGGTCCTAGGTTGGCGGTTTCTAGACAAACGTCAACAATTGGGAAAGACGATGCATTTGAATAACTTACCCCGCCAACAATAAAGGACCTCCACCCTCCTGCTTCCCAGGAACACCATGTCCAGCGTAATACACGATCAGAAGAGTACCCTTATCATCATACTCAACCACGAAATCCAAAAGGATCTTCTGGACTTGAAGGTGAGGCGACAGCCTTGAAGCTACCAATTGTTTCTTCACCACGGTATAACGGAACAGGTCCTTGAAGACAGCCTCAAGCGCATCGACCTCGTCACCGGTGTTTAAGTCGTCCAATTTAGCCTCCCAAGATATCAGGAGAACGGCACACTTCCTATGAGGCAGACCGACTCCGCCAATTCCCTTCATGGATTCGTCCCAGACACTTTGGAGGTCGTCGGCATGGTCAGGGACTGCCTTGTCGTGCGTATTCGGAGTCGCAGGGCGATTGGGCTTCGAGGTGCGCATAGAAGCTGCTTCGCATGCAATGTCGGAAAGTGCATGGGGAGCCATCTTGTGCTATTGGGTAGGAATACTGCGAGTCTGCGAACGGTTGGTTGACACAAGTTGATGCGACCGTGATGTGTTGGTGATGTACGACTGCAGGATGAACAATCGATCGCGGAAGCAGTTGGCTGACCCAGAGCCTTATTTGAAATCAGCCAGAGGCGCAGCCTCACCAAGGAGATGAGGGTGGTCCATCGTTGGGGGCCGTTTTTTGAGAGTGTTGATGTTTCCCAATGGAGCCGCTCAAGCAGCCACTTTTTCAGCTCCGACGGTGCTGTGCCGCAGGTGTGCGCCATATCTTTTGAGACAACATTCTCGATTACTGATCCACAATAGTATTTGCTGTTGCTCGTTGATTTCAACTTTTCGAGCAGCAAAGAGATTTGAGTGTAATAAGAAAGCTGCTGCTCAAGAGCGTGAAAGTTCCCGCAGAACTGATTAGTAATCAGTCTGCTCGCATTGAAGCTTTGCAAGCAACCAGCTATGGGCCAAGCGAAAATCAGAAAGTGCATTCTCAACTCTTAATTGGAAGTAGTTCTCTATTCTCCAAGTAAGCAATTGTGGGTTGCTGTCCAACTGCTTGGAGACTTGGGGATTCGGAGGACGAGGCTCTGTGATAGTGTCCAAAAACTCAGACGGTGCACATCGTGAAGATTGAAGCATGGATTTTCAGCTAAATAGTGGCTCAAAACGTTCAGAAGCACTCATACAAAAATACTGAAATCCATTCGATTCTTCTTCCAATCGCTTAAATTCGAGAATATCGGCAATTGCTCGAAATATTGTCCAATCTGCTTCCTTCGACAACGGGTCGAACAATTGGTATGAAAGTTTGAGTGCCGGGGCATTGCCATTGATTAGAACTATTCATATAAATTGAATTGTATTCCGCCAGTGCGGCACTATGTGCGATCAAACAAAACCTTTCGCCCTTAGACGAGTTTGCTTCCCATATCATTGTCTCAGTGGCATGTGCAACTGCCAACTCAATCATATGGAGAAGTCCTTCTCCGACCTTGTAATGTTTTAGCTTCAAACTCTTTGTTGTGTTGCTTTGTTTTCTCCTGCTTTTTATAATTCCATAAATTCGACCTGGTCGCATGTGTGTTCCTTTCTGACCCTTGCCGGGCTTTTGGATGTCACTCTGTCACTGTTATCCCAAGTATACTCTTTTTGAGTAATTTGGAAAGTATCAGCGTGGAGATTCCAAATAGCGTCGCTTTGATTCATTCAGAATCATCCCAATGGATCTAGACTCAACGGAGGCGACAAATCGAACTCTGGCTCCCTGCTTCCGTCGCGTCTCTCCTCTCTCCTCCATCGCCTGACATAGCCGCTGACTGGCGCAACGGCTGAGAGATAACTAATCTTCAAGCGATTGAGATTTAAATACCGCTTACTACAGTATATGATTGAGAGACCAGTTTTGAGGCGAGCTTCATCAACGGAGTTTACACGGGGTATGCATAAGTTGCGTCCGGCGCTTACGCTTATTCTCCTCCCCACACCATGCTTACTCAAATCATACCGTTTTGACCAGCCTGGGTCAATCTGACTGACAATGAGCCCTTTTGCTGACATTTCTACAAAGGTTATGTATGATTCAGCCAAAGGTCATTTGGGCACAGCAGTCATCTCAAAGAGGCATCCTGCTCTACACTTGCCAATTATAGTCAAGTGGCCTTGCCACCATACCTTCTCCGGTTCCCCAAGCAATGATTCACTAGTAGACCTCTCACTGAATGTTCAAATACCTAGGTTTGATAGTTCAGCCCTATCGGACCAAAGATCCCGAGTGACAGGATGTGGCATACCTACCCGCCATTGGCGGTGTGATACGAGTGACGAGCCTTGGGCTCACACCGCCACATGCACGCCCTTGGTTCCTTAAGGCAATATTTCTCTATTGGAATGCAAAAATGCTGAAGATTTGGATTGATGAGGTGAGACTGTTGCCACCTCTCTGAATTAACGGCTAGTAGCGCAGCTGGCCCCACTTTTGAATCCAGAAGGCGGAATTCCACAGGAGAAATTGGCTTCATAATCACAATTTGGGTTTGCTCAATGTCGGGAAGAAATCTAACAATATCGGTCTTTCTATCTATGTTTCCAATCTAGGCTTTCATTCTTCATAGCGCCTTGTAAACCTTTGAATAATCCATCGCAGGGAATCTCTGCCTCAGGTCAGCCAGCTCCGTGCATTGTCCAAGTAAGGCGTAAAAGTCGCTCCCAGCGACCATGAAACTCTTTCCCTTAGCCAAAGTCTCCTTCATCTCAGGAGGTCCAAATGCAAGTCCACTCGCAGGCTTGTTATGCTTCGCCAAGGTACTCTCATACAACGCAACGGCCTCAAGCCATTCGGGTTCCTGACCCATCAATCCACCTGCAGCTAATTCCATTGAAATTCTTGCATCCAGAGAACCAAGCCACACGCTATCAATATGCTCGCCAACTGCAGTTAAGATAGCATCGAGGTTCTTGATTCCCTCATATGACTCGATTTGAATGCAAACCGCAGCTTGCGTGTTGACGCTCTGATGCAGTGTCATGGATGGATGCAATGGAGTGTCAGAGAATCCAGGCATAAGCCGAGCTGGTGGTGCAGAACGAGCACCTCCAATCTTGGCGCCGTATTTGGCAGCGGCGACAATTTCTCGTGCTTGCTCCACGGTCTCGACTTGTGGGACCATGATACTGGCACCCGCATCAAGAGCGTATCCGATAGCCGCATGATCAGTTCCCGGAACACTATAACACGTCAGTGGTGCTTCGTCGCACTATCAACATGCAACTTACCGAACGAAAGCCATAGATTTTCCCTCACTGAAAAATTGGATATCGTGAACCATCTTTGCGAATCCTCATTAGTATTATGTAGAATAGGGCAAGAGGCTTCCTCACCTGTGTCATCGTCTCAACATTCATTGAGGAGTGCTCCCAATCTACCCAAACGACATCCCATCCACATTGTGCCACAACCTTCGCAACAGGGGGGCAAGCAAGTCCACAGAAGAATCCGACTAGAGGAGGAATTCTCCCAGCATGAGCATCAGCTATCGCCTCGCGAGCGCGGTGGGGTTGGAGAAGAGATGGAGCTCGATAAGCTGCCATTCCTAATGTTGGAACCAACGTCCATGGTTCTGGTGTACTGGCTGTGCCATTTATGGTACCGTTTGCTGCCATTTTGAACAGAAGTTTGCGGGTCCAAAGGATTAGGGGATAGCTGCAGCAAATGAAGAAAATCGAGAGTTCGCTGAAACCATGAAAGAATCGTTCCTTTATACTGTCAAATGCTGAGGTAAGATGTCCATCTAAACTCCGTTTCCGAGACTAGTTACGATTTCCTGAGTCCGCTCATCGTTTACCGCTTAAACTAAAATCTAACGTCCACCATGGATAATTATTACAGCAAGGTGTGCACTGCCAAACCCATAAGCGCTACTCAAGGCGAAGGCTAAACCCCATTTCTAGCGGCTCAGGATTCGAAACTCCATGCGTTCGCGTTCGCGTTCGCGTTCTGAAGCGGGCGCGATCCAGGGTGATGGCTGCCATAGATTTTCTAGGGATGTACTCGTTCTTACTAGCAGGTGCACGCTCACGGCATTTGCACGGCGGCTTTACACCAAAAACGCGAATTCCCAGTATTTATTAGTGGAGTTATGAAGTAGTGGGAATTCGAGGTTTTGGTGTAAAAACGCCGCCGTGAGCGTGAACGTGCTAGTGAGAACGAGTACATCTTCCCGTATCATGCTCACCTATGTCACGGTAGTACTGAGTTCCCGTTTCTGATTGGAATCACCAGCGCCTTTGAAGTTTGAAGAGGCAACTGCAAGGCAAACTTCGCATCTTTTGGCTGTTTATACGGCCGCAGAACCAAAAGGTCAAGGTACAGTCAGCAAATTTCACATGCGGGAATTACCCATTCCAGTACGGTTTCGGGCCTTAGCTTAATTTAACCCTAACCGCTTTTAAACAGCCGAAAAACCCGAGCCATGCAAGCCGTATTCCGGGCACCCATCCATAACCGAATTCCCGCTCAAAATCTCATCCCGCCCAAAATCTTAGGCAAACACACGTGCCTCCCCTCAACTTCAAAATAATACTATTAAATAACAACTACGAATTCAATTGATATAATATTAATAATCTAAAGAGATTAAATATTAATTTAAATATTCTACAACTTGGAACTAACTATTTAAATCGCGTTGGTAGCTTAATTTGTCGTCCTCTTCGATTTTCAGCCACAACCTCTAGCACTACTACCTCCTTAGAGACTACTAGAACTATCTCCTTTTTAGTCGACTTCTTTACTGGATTTGCTTTGGAACGACCTTGATTTATCTTTAGTACTATTGTAGCAGCCTTTTTAGCCTTGGGCACTACTGCTTTCGTCTTCTTTAAAGGTGCCTTTCAAGAAACAAGATTCGTAATCTAGAGGTCCTTAGCTAATTGAGCTGCAGCCCGTCGTGCCTCCCTTTCTTCCTTTAACTGCTTGTTTCTTAAGGCATTGGCAG
The DNA here is from genome assembly GCA_002803225.1 of Gamarada debralockiae. Taxonomy (NCBI): domain Eukaryota; kingdom Fungi; phylum Ascomycota; class Leotiomycetes; order Helotiales; family Hyphodiscaceae; genus Gamarada; species Gamarada debralockiae. The sequence continues at coordinate 188,843 of NXFV01000700.1, read as the reverse complement.
CTCTCTGAATCTTCCTTTCCTCTTTTGCCTTAGCCTGAGCAAGCTCTTTAGCGTCTCCCGTCGCCTGATACTCCCTTGCATTAACAACCTTATTTGGTGAGTAATACTCTACTCCTGAACTTTCTTTTCCACACAAATTAAGTCTTTTCCCCTTCTTCCCCTTCTTCTTTTGAAGTTGAATAGCATTGCGAAGACCTTGGTTTATGTGTTGTAGAATAGAGACTTGAGCAACAAGAGATTCGATAGCATAGAAGAGGATTTCAACTTTTTGAGTTATAAGGTCTTTTTTCTAGTTAAAATAGAAATGGCGTAAGAATTTCAAGGATTTAGGAGGTTTCAATTCGCCAAGAGCTTTTCGTGGAGTTTCAGGGGCAGGTCTTGTGATTCGTGAGAGTATTTTATCAGGCGTAATAGGCTAGATTCTTGGTTTGGTAAAGGTATATCAAATGTTCTCTTTTGTGAAGGCTTTAAGCTATGTAGGCTTGAACATTAACTAGAAGAAGTCCTTTGATATACTAACCCGTGATTCTCCTTCTGCTATAAGCCTTTCTAGCTCCCAAGAGTATACTGTTGAGAGTGGCTAGAAGAGTCCAACATCAAGAGGTTAGAGACGGTGTGTAGTATAAGGAGGTAAGATAAGGATTATAATGCTATATCGGTCTACAAAATCGATAAATTCTATATTGACGTGACTTAAATGACTATCGACGATAAGAAGGCGTTTTGTGGTACTTCTAGCAGGTTTTGTGTAGCGTTCGAAGACTTGTTTTAGCCAGACCATTCCTAACTAATTATTACTCTAACCATTAGTATCGATGCAAAGTGTGCCTTATCATCTCTTCCCAAATCACTAACCTAAGTATCTTGAAGGTCCCCTAATTCGCCGCGGTATAAAAGGAGAGGTGGAATCCATTTCCCTATCGCAGAGACACAAGCCAGTATGCTAATGAATTCGCGGTTGCCATCTTGCTTGGATTTCGTAACCCGCCCTAATTTCAATGCCACAACAATTATAATTCTTTTCAAGGCTCTTCCAAAGCTAATTAAGAACCCCTTCTCATCAAAATTGTATATATTCTCTAGTGTAATGCAATATTTTTCGATGACTTAGGCCAACTAGGGAGACGCATAAAAGTTAGCTAAGAATCTATAAACTATAGACTAACTAAATATTTAAAAAGCACTAACAATTGCAAACAATAACTAAAATATAGGGGCGTACTCAGCGCTAATGCGTAAATTGTCGATATTCCGGAGATATAGGCTTTTCAGCCTATCCTTATAGCGCTTCACAAACTAACCCACCCAGTTCTTCCCTAGCTCCCTTCCCCTGATCTCCTCTGCAAGATTCTTAATAATATAGCTGGTCGGTGGCATTCCTCGGTCAGTTAGCTTATTGATATAGCTAATAAGTACTTCTTCTTGCTCGGTGGTAAGGCATTGGTAGTAAAAGGAGTTGGCCTGTTGTCTGGTCTTCGTGAGGCCTCGAATGTGCTTTGAGACTAAGGTATAGTGTACTCTATAATGGGCTGCTGCTTTGCTGTAATCTGTGAATTCTCCTGATTTAAATGCAGCAACTGCCTGCGAAATCCGTGTAGATTTGTCTGCTCTACCCATGGTTTTAGTTGTGGTGGTAGAGGCTGAAAACGTAAGATTTTGACCGGGATGAGATTTTGGGCGGGAATTCGGTTAAATGAACGTCGATCCTTCTATCAACTTGATTTTATCGAAGATTTTAACGCAGAATGATATTAATAGCAATATGAATTTCAATAGAGAAGTTGTATTGCTTGAGATCATGTGGACTGACATTTAAACACACGAGACAGAAATGCATTTTTGAAGCATCGTGAAGCATTCGAATTTTCAGCCAGTCATCATAAACTACGAAGCTTTAAGCAAGAAACTTTCAGATCATGCTGAAGGAAAGTGCAAATGAAAGTCTCCTCGCCGTTCTTTTCGGGCTGGAGAGCTCCTGCCGGTCGCAATCATTTTCACTCTTGATCCAAGAGAGTAGGTGCGTAACGCGCTTCGCTGCTGTTGCGGATGTCACCCATGCTCATATCACCTGAACGGAAGTCTATAAGAGGCTTTATTGTTTGGGCATTGAATCGGAAGTTGCCTTGCTACTCAAAAGCCTGTTTCTATAATCTTTCCTTTTGATTTTCTCAGCCTTGCGCCATGTCGCATATGCTCTGTGAAAAGCGAGTGCAGCGTTGAATTTTCATAAAAATGAGGAGGCTTGGAACCATAAGACAACCTTCAAATTCAGCCTCTTCGCCTCGTCCACCCTCAGGGGCTTGCTCGCTAGACCTTTAGGCTCGCAAACTTGAGTCAAAAAGGACCTTTCCTGTTCCCCACGAAGCTTTTATGTTTGAAGGATATTCTCTTGTCTTCGAGTTACAAAAAAATCTTTGATTTATGACATTAGGTAGAGATTAGTTGCTTCTAGTCGCATAAAATCATTTGCATTGAGAAGAAATATGCCCCTCGTTTGACTCATCCCACTCCGACGTTCCATATTCACGAAGTTCAAACTCCACAGTCTTCTTGATTCCACCAGTGTTTTCAAATTTCTCAAACCCAACACCACCAACGATGTTGTCAGGGACCCTGACATTATCAATCCATTCTTCCGAAGTCACATTGTCTTGGCCATAAGCCTTGATGGTCGTGATGGTTCTGGCAAAAGGAAAGATGGGCCTTTGGCTACTACCTGAACCTCCACTGAAAGCGCGAGTTCTTATTTCGGAACTGTGCTTGGAGTGATTTCCTGCATAAATGGCAGCTTCATCGATCATGTTGAAAGTGCCAATGTGGGTTGCTCTGCGACTCGGGGGGTAGGATGGCAGAGGTTCCAGATGTTGATTTACGGCCAATATTTTTGACCCTAGGAGATCGATCCTATTCCAGTATTAGATATTAATAAGAAGGGAGGATATGTATTAAATACATGAGAAGCATGGGAAACATGCACTCCAGTGTGTACGCAAAACGATCAACTTCATTTGCGACGCTTTCGGCGCTTTGAGCCGTCGTCTGAAAGGTGTACGTAATTGCTCGAGTGATGCCAACAATACCGAGACTGGCTACTCGAATTTCGGTGCTTCGTACCAAATGTTGGAACAGGTTTCCTTTCGACATGACAACGAGTGAAGACCTCTTTGCTGCCAAGAAGACTCGTAACAAGAATGTTGAGCTAACTGTGAGACGCTGGAGTTAGTCTGCACAAGCAAAGGGAAAGAATATTTCTTACTAGACTCAACAATTGCAATGGACGTAAAATAGCCAATGTGAAGATGATCAATTCTGTACTGATATATCGAAGTGGAATGAAGGTTGTCAAGTAGTCGACTTGTCAGAATTGTGATCCTGATGGCGAGGATGATACACATCATGGTCCAAAAGCAGCACAGAAAAATCTTCTTGTCTTGGCGAAAGAGAACTCGAGTCAAAATCAGATAGCTGTAGAAAGACATGCCAGCTTCTTGAATCTAACCCTTATGTGAGCAACGCTCATCAATGAGAGAAGAACGATAACGGTGACGCTTACCAACCACAACACATCAGCAAACACTCCGGCGACGACAGTTGGTATACGAGAGTAGTCCCCGTAGAAAGAGTAATAGCACAGTCCATTCGCAAGTGCACCAGCCGCTGATACAACAATTGGGACGACGGAGATAGGAGAGAGGCTGGTGATTCCGGCAACAAGAATGCCATACAAGACATTGCTGCAGAAGATCGAGGAGTCAGCAGTTTACTTCATTTAGAAGACATTTGGAGTAACTACCCCTGAGACATGGTTCAAGAGTAAGAGCTCATGGGACAGTGCGGGTTAGGAAATAATTGCTCCCAGAACACCTACATCAATCCAATACTACTTAGAATAGCCCAACTCAGCTCGAAATAAACTGGTGTAGGTATTGTCGCTGAGGCGTCTGACATATTGAGATGGAGTTTGGTTGTTGACTAAAGCATTTGCATTTGGATGTTGCATTCTCCGGAACTCTCGCGGCAAGGTGGATCTCTCATAAGGATTCAGGACTTCTCCCTAGTACCCCACTTTGCCATTAGCGAGAGATCAGTTTGAACGAGATCTGAGGACAACGCATGAAGAGACGAAGCCACAGGTTTGCGGGGAAGCAAGTTATCGCAAACCTTGTCACTTTCCAAGATGAGCTCAGCTGCACTGGGATCCTAGTGCGCCCTTCACTGCACCACTTTTGCAATATGCAAACGAGACCCGAAGTCCTTCACTGTTGGAATAGAGCTCGTGACACATGCTTGAAAACTGCAGGAATCGTTTTTTGGCTAAATAACTGGAGCGGATATATGATCAACGAGGTTCCACAAGGGTGACGCTTTTTGATCTGGGGACTTGGGAAAGTAGAGCTGAGCAGATGATTTTGTGGCTTTGTGGAGAAGGGGGTCATGCTCTCCAGTCAAGGGTGTCTTCATGCATGTTTCGGTCATTGATTGATCCGTAAATCCTTCAAAATGCGGCAGACCAAAGAAGCAGCAGCGCCGTTCTCTGCTCTTTGCGCGCCAATCCGGTGCGCGAAGTTACTGCTCTCGCTAAGCCTTGCAGGAGCAGGGGTTCTGGAAATAATGTAGAGGAAGCGAAGATCTACCACTGTACGAAAAGCAGCTCTTCAATGCTTTTGACAGAATCTCAAAAGCTCCCATTGCTTGTCCTGATATTTAGAATTTCTCAGGCTAAACAGTCTCGTTATGTGACTTAGGCTAAACGAACATCTCTTCCTCCTGCAGGCACATTCAGTACAGTAGTGCTCACCCGATCATCAACTATTCTCAGATTGAAGGTCAAGACACCGATAAACTAAAAATTTATTCCTGGAAATTGGTGGATAAAGTTTCAATGCAAGCTGAATTGTCTGTACAAGCATGAACCTCTGTTCGGGGTACTTAACATTTGTGTGCCTTGGGCTCCACCGTCTTCCCAATGTCAGCAACACAACCTTTATTCTAGGTTCTACAACAGGGATATTATGGGTACCATTCACTTCCGTAAAAGCGGATTTCCAAAGAGAAGCATTCCCCAGGTCATGACCCTCTCCTCACTATTATGCTGGTTGCCCGCCTTCTTTCAATGACCAATCTGAACAGTCGCCCAACTTTTACTCGTTTGCAATTTATTATCATTGCGTCTTACCCCAAGACAATGTTAAGCCCCTTCTCTCGACAAACATCCCTCCAATTCACCTCGTCTGCTCCGGTCCACTCTGCCAAGTCAACCCTTCTCCACAACTCTTCGACGACACCCCAAGCATCGACAATGTTCCTCATCCCTTGTCTTTGATCGATTGCCGCAAAGACGTGTCTAGCTAGATCTCGATCGGTTTGGTCGATGGCATTACAGGATGCCATAAAAAGCGGCCATAAAAGTGCAGGCATAGGTCCATCAAAACACTGCTGTGCAGATTTGACAACGTTGGAGCATGCTAATAGAGCGAGACTGGTCCACTTCTGCACCAAAGGACTGGTGCTGGGATAAAGCCTGACGTCGTGATGGAGGTACACAAGTGCTGAATACCGATATGCTTCAGCATTGTTGACGATGCTTTGCAGTCTAATTTCGTCGAGACGGATATCACTGGTCGCATCCTGCGGAGGTATCACAGGTTTCCAGGCTATCAAGGCTAATTCGATACCTCGTGAAGTGCTTTCAAACTCCGTTCGCAACACAGAGACTTCACTCAAGGTTCCAGCCACAATTGCCGCTTCGAGGGCTAGCTTCGACGAATGGAGGTTGGAAAGGCGATGTATGATAGACCACAGGTTCGTGAATAGGCCTAGAAGAATGTCGACCGTACCAAGAACACAGTTTCCAGGTTCAAAATCATCCCAGGTCAAGGACTGAATGTCTTCTGATGGAGGTGAGTGGAGTGGAGGTTGATCGAATGAAAGAGCCACGATGATGTCGAAAAAATGCAATACCTGTAAAGGTCAGAGTCCTAGAAAGCACGGGGTAGTGAGAGACTTACCCGCTCCAGAAAGGAAGTTACTGGAGACGACGGCTTAGGCATGGACCTGATAATCATTATGGCAGCTTTCATATGGTTATTTATGATTTTTGCATCGGTCTGTCGGACAGACTACTGCACTATCAGCTATGATCATCAGAGTCAATGGTAACTTACAATTTCATGGTACACAAGCAACATGATCGTACTGAGAACTTCCTCCTTGTTCGAACCTTCAAAGTCGTCGATGAGCTTTGCCAAACCCTGAAGGGCTTTATTGTAGAAGTACAAAGACTTTTCCTCATTCTGAACACCTTTCTGCTCAAGATGGGAACTAGAGAAGGCCAGCAGAATATCGAGGGCAGGTGAACTTGCGTGTAGTGGGATCAATTCTCGAAATGGACTGCCAGTGTTCTCTCTAAAGACAAGCAGGTGAGATAAGATGTTGCAGAAATGATCAACCAAGGCTCGGCGATGCCGATGCTCTGCAAATTCCATGAAGACGAACGAGTCCAAATCTGGAAGGGGATAATTCAAAGTCACTCCCATGCCGTGCTCCGGAGTGGACCATTCTGAGCCCGAGAACGTCGGTGAATCAACGAAGTCGGAAATCTGATCTGCTGAGTAGTCCAAGTTTTCTGTCCAGAAACCGACACCAGTTGAAGAGTAATTTTTAGCATTGAAGTCATGCCAATAATCATTTGGGTAGTCCCAAAGTCTATCAGATGACACCGGTGATTCGCTGCCTCTCAAAGCCGACGACCTGTTGACCAAGACTCGTTTGACCTCTCTTGGCTTCACTTCTTCGTAGATGCACTCTTCACCTTTTTGAACGCACCGAGAACATTTGGGCCGGGCTTCGTCGCATTTCTTTTTCTTTAATCATGGTTAGAAGATGTTGTTGGGTGATATGTTGCCAGATTCACCTTTAGCTTGCTAGAAGAGAATGAATTAGCTTGCCATTTGAAATTCTGCTCGTAAAGACATACTTACCAGTAAGCACAACCTAAGAGTCCCAATAATTGTCAGTCTTCAGTTTCTCAAGGGGCAATATTATCGGCTCACCATTTCTCGACCTATGGTAGGATGTTTTAGGAGGGGCGCGTCGAGTGTACAAAAGCATCTTGATTCTGCGAGGATCGACAACCACCTTGATGACAAATGAGATGTTCAAATCTTTTCAGAAACAACCTCTGAGCATTCAACTCAAGCCTCAACGTGGGAGGGCTTCTTATTAAACTAAAACTGTATATCTCGATCCAGAAACTTGCTCACAGCAGGCGAGAAATCCGCGAGCCCGGTAAATACTCAACATGGTAACAGACAGTACGCAAACCCTGTAATGCATCATTCCAGAATCCCTGAAGAACATAATTTCAAAGGACTTGAGGATCGATACGGAGTCAAACGACCGATAATTCCTCGCTTACGTCGATGTTGGAAGAGCTGGGACGCCACAATCCCTTTCGGGTTGTTCTCCGAGCAATCCTTGAATGCACGATGCTCATGCAGGTGCTCCAAGATCTGCATGGCGACTGCCACGTGGATGCCATGATCTAAAGGTGCTTTTTGGATGCATCAGCCACCGCGTTCAAAGATGCGCTCCAATTATAAGAAGTGCTGCTCTGAGCACACTTGACAAGGGAGAGACACACCTTTCTCAATCCACACGATCGATACACCAATGACCAGGGCTTAGATAGATTAACTCTGAGAAGGATGTTGAGTTGGGAAAGCATTCCTCGCTCAGGCATTCCCTTGACACTTTCAAAGCCCAAACATGACGACCGTATTGATCGGTTTCGTGACAAACCAGTCATGTCAAGCAACAGTGAAAATTCACAATAATCTGTAGCGCTAAGCTAAGCTAAGCTATTTTCTGATTTTAACTTTAATTTATTAAGTAAGAATTTAGGCAAGCAAGCGGGAAATGAGAGAATCGAAGGGCTAGTATTCGGTATCAAGGCCCAACATCCGACCAGCAAAATTGCAAAGATCTGCAAGCAAGTTAGCAATTTCCTGACTGCAGATTAGGTTCGTTTCACCTGCAAGCCACACCATAGCCCTGGAAGTGAATGCCCATTACCATGGCTCTCTTTTATGATTTTTGTCAACACTCCTTCTCTTTCCCCGCCCACACAGTTGCCGACCTTCCCTACTCATCCCAAGAATGGCACTAATTTTAGCCAGGATATCTTACCCCAGAAATACACCTTCTAGAAGCATCGGGGAAGCAACCCAGACTATGATAGTGTGATTCTTGAAAGCATCATTCCCGGTGACAGTTGTGAAGATCCTCGATCAAACATCTTTAGCTGCGGAGATCCTATAGGCAGTCGGCGCCTAGCTGACTAGTTTTTGGAGGGATTTTAGGCTCCTTTGCCTCTACGACTGCTCCCACTATAATAAGGGGAGCAATCTCTAATAGGTCTATGTCATCAAATAAATCCATTGTAGGTTTTGATTGCCAAGGCGCAGTATAGTAGTAATATTAAAGGAAGAAGCAGGGGAGAGGCAGAACATAGGGTAAAAAAAGTTGGTTTAGAGCTAATAATCTAAAGAATAATCTCATAAAAGGAGTTTCAAATTTTTCTATAGTAGATTATTCGAATAGGAATCTAGATTATTAGAAAGAGGTATCGTGTTTAGTACAAATAATCTGAGGAATAATCTAGGTAATAACCTGGTGCGATTATCGTTGCCAAACAGGGCCTTGCCTTCCAAACAACAAGCACTTTTCTGCAGAACAAATTCAACATGGAGTCAGGATTCGAAGAATCCCAGCCTCGAAGGAGAGCCAGAACTGTGCTGTAAGAGAACTCAACAGTACTCCTCACATCTGGCAAAGAGCAGGTGAGTATCTCCTTCTACCAACTTAGTGATTGATATATCTAAGACTGCTCCTAGAATCTCTAACTCAACCTCACGCCCGGCCTCTTACCTGCTAACCCTCCTACGCGATATCTTCCCTCAAACTCAACCAAGGCCTCAATCCAATGCATCCGCATCTCTTGGTCTCACTTGCAGGACGTTGTACTCGGATCACAGAGAGCTCCACGGGAAAGTTCACCTTGGGTATCTCCATCCAAAACACCCACCGGGCGTCGATCCATTGTGGCAGCTTTTGGAGGATTGAGTACCAGCGGGGCTTGTATTCACTCACTTAAATGCCAAATTTGTCACTCCCAAGAGACTACGCAGTCAACAAGCACAACGGTGGGCTCGTTATCATGGAGTTGAAAGGCAGAGATAATGGGACAAATGAATGAGAAATTAGGAGGAGGTGCGGTTGCTGGGAACTAAATTGTCATGGCGTTATTCTGCAAAAATTGTCACAAACAGTTTGTGTCTTGGCGATTCATGTCCTGAGATTCTCGACTGCCTTGGAAGGCAGCTGATGTTGGACGTGTTGGCAGGTCTAGAAGGTACGCTGATATCTGTGCGATTCGAGAAGCCGTATATACTAGACCTTCGGTAAGACCGAGAGTATCGGAGTAGCCGACAGTCAGACGGAATAGCTGGAGTCAGGAATAGTAAATATAAGGAGCAGGTTGAGCCTTGTACGAAAGAATCACGAATTGAAGATTTTCAAGCCTAGTTTGGTCTAGCGTCACATGCACCACAGGGCCGTCATAACAACAGGACGTGCATGCCTTGGACTTGACGCCAAATTTTCCCAAAACAATGTTATACTCTCATAGTATCTTCAAACATCCATCTCCTTAACTTGCTTGCTTGTGATCTCTGCTCCCCATTGCTCGTGAATTCCTAAGGGCCCCATCAGTGAGTCATCACTTAACCAGAGATAGAAAACGGCGAATTCAAGAATATCTCGCAATCAAGGAACGTCGTGTATTTCGGCTCTCTGCTTCTTTGTTCCGAACTGAATCTTGTCAACCCTTCAGTCAACTCACCCCTTCGCAAGCAAAGATCATGACACAGTGAATGAGATACGGGTCAATGCCCCACAAAGAACCAATTCTAAAGCATATAACCATAGAGCTATCCCACTCTCTCCTAAGAAATAGAGCCATTCCTTCTCAACTAAACATCCCATTCTGTAGATAGAATTGCGTCTGAATCAGAAAGTGAACGTCCACAGGAAGGAGAGTCAATGGTACTCATACCATCTAGCAATATGGCAGTTGGTACGTTTCTCCCTCTCTACCTCAAAGCATCCAAATCTAACGCATCTCTAGCCGCTTCATCTCAGCCTCCAACAATCTCCACTCTCCAACCAGAACTTATCTTTGCAATCATGCGAGCCTGCGGTCCCACCACCTCCACCTGTCTTGGTCTAACCTGCAAATCTTTCTATGCCATCCACGGAGAGGCTCACAGCAAGACTCTTGTGTTCCCAGTTCAGAATCGCGGCTACAGAATCCTGTCCCAAATGAAAGACCCTGAGCTGTCTTGTATGATCTGCTGGAGAGCTGGATGTCGCCCAGACTCTGCTATAGGATCTTCTTGGGTAAACGTGTTACGCATCGGCGAAATGAGAGGGCTTGTGAGGGTTTTTTTAGACGCCCTTTTCATCGACGGGGCATTGATTTTGTTTGTGGAGAACGGAAGGAATGGGAAGTTGATAGCGAATGGCAAGGAGTGGACTCTTTTGATGAGATTAAACCACTGTTGGAATGCGCAGCAATAATATTGAGGAACACCCATGGATGGTTGTATTGCAGCTGTTTGGAATGACAAAAGCTGTGTGGAAATAACGGATGAATGAATTTGGCCCCTTTTTCTTTGCCCCTCCCACCCACCTGCGTTCAATGAATTTACCCAGTACTGGGAAGCATGCATCCGAGCACACAACTTCTGAAATGGCACTGGACATCCCTGAACTCTCCCGACAATCTTCCTTTGTTGTTATTTGTCAAGAATAGAAAGTTTTAAGAAAAGAAAGCTGTTCGCTCACAAACGCCAATGCTTTTAAGAACGTCCATTGCGTAACATATCCCAGGGAATTCATTTCGGAAGTGCAAATGAACGCGGTTGGTTCAGGCTACTCTTCTATTCCTATAAGTCTTGCTGCAAGGATAGCATACAAGAAAACCTCGCATGCAGATAATGAGCAAGCCCTCGCTTTCGTTGCATTCCTTCCCCGCATCTGACAAAGATCTGCATCAACACAAAGTCTCCTCTATCTCCAGGAATCAATCAATTTTGTTCTAACTTCTCCTTCCAAGCTCATTAGTACCAGTGTACTCGACCCATATCCTTCGTCCAGAATGGCTGCAAAAGAGATCATTTCACCCCTATTCTCCACCAAACCCCTCCCAATAATCACCCACGGCCTCCCATTCCCAGAAGCCTGTTCCAAGCACCTCTCCGCCACCCTCCACTGCACCAAAGTATTCATAATCTGTTCCGGTTCTCTAAGCCGCAACACCGATGCCCTTTCGCGCCTCCAATCCGCTCTGGGAAGCGAAAAGGTCGTCGGCGTCCATAAAGGAATGCAGCCACATACGCTCTACTCCGAAGTCCAGTCTGTCGCCTCAGAAGTCAAAGCTTCGGGCGCAGATTGTATAATTACGTTAGGAGGAGGAAGTTTGATTGATGGCGCAAAAGGGATCGTGTTCGCGATTGCGAATGGTGCTGATACGATGGAGAAGATGGATGGGTTATTCAAAGAATCCAACTCTCATCGTCATAAGGAGGCACTTAGATCAAGCGCACCTACGCACAATTTGAAACCAAGTACAATATCGATAATGTGCGTCACGACGACGTTGTCTGCAGGAGAATACAATCCCGTTGGAGGCGCGACAAATGATGTGACGAAACATAAGCAATTGTTTGTGGATCCGTCGAACACGGGTCCGAAAGTCATTGTCATGGACCCGGAATTGACGCTGACGACACCGGAGAGGGTGTGGTTGAGCACGGGACTGAGGGCTGTCGACCATTGCGTTGAGACGATTTGCTCGAGTAAGCCGAAGAAAGAGGGGAGCGTGTATTCGGTAAAGGGGATCAGGCTGTTGATTCCGGCTTTGCTGAAGACGAAGAAGGAGCCAGGGGATTTGGAGGCCAGGTTGAAGGCGCAGCTTGGAGGCGCGGAGAGTATGAAGGCTTATTTGATCGAGGGTGTTCCTGTTGGTGAGTTCTGCTTCTGGTTGTTGGTTGGGGAGAGGAGTGGCTGATGGAAGGATAGGAGGTTCACATGGTATTGGACACCAACTTGGGCCATATGGTGTGCCTCATGCCGAAACGACATGCGTCTGCCTCCCCGCTGTCCAGAAATTCAACGCTAAAGTCAACTCCGCTCAACAAAACGAACTTCTCGAAGTCCTTTGGAGTGAACCCGACATTGCAGAAGTACTAGCCAAACACTCTTTCGTTGAAGGTAGAGCAGATCTAGGCGACGCACTCGACGCCATAATCAGAGAGCTCGGCTTCCCCCGAAGTCTGAAAGCGTATGGTGTCGGCAAGGACAAACTGGATGCCATTGCGGAAAGTAGCTTAGGAGATGTGTGTTCGAAGTGGAATGCCATTCCTTTGTTGGAGAAGGGGCAGGTGATGGAGATTCTGGAGATGTGTTTGGAGGATGAGAAGGAAGGGAATGTTTGAAGCACGAAATGTTGTGGCACTGCGGCACTCACGAATTCAAAGCACTAGCAGACCTTGAAGTAACGATTAATGCTGATCATGCTCGCTATGAATGGAACAAAATGCCCCCCCGATGTGCCTGCAAAGACGGAAGGTTCGTACAAGTACATAATGTACAGCTTTTATACAGTTCCAAATCCTATCTTCATTCCCAGAGAAACAATGCAACGTGATACCAAAGACCAAACTAATACGCTCTCGACCAAGAAACAGCCTCATCAAGCTCATCATAATTATCCCATCCCATAACCGGCACCGCATCCTCTCCCCTCACATTCCTTGGTAACGCATACTTATTCGTGTTAGTCCCACGTCGACTAGGATTCGGGCTCGTCATCGTACTCGTAACTTCGCTAGCGTATCCCGAGTCCGAAAAGACCATCTCGCCGGGCGTAGTAGGTGCAAGGGAAGGCGATTGGCTGGCGGACGGTAGAGTTGAGGAACGGATGGAGGAGCGATAATTGCCTATGTATTGCGAAGGAGGTTGTTGGAATGCCGCGTCGAAAAGTTCGGAGTGGTGGTGCTCGGAGCCGGTGTCTTTGGACACGTTTGATGATTGGAGGGGATCCATGGACGTGATACCTAGGCCTTGTATGCTGTCGTCGCGGTCCGTGGTTTCGACGTAGGATTGGAAGACCTTCTCTTGGCAATCGTGGATGATGCTGACTAGGTTTCCGATCAGATGGGTTTCTTTGGGTTGACTATCGCGTCGAACGGCATCTTCGATACTGCGGTGCACGAGCCGGGGGAGTTCGCGGCGGATGTAGGACTCGTAGTCGGCCAACTCAGTTGAGTCCGGTGATGGAGGAGCTTCTTCTGGAATTGTTTCGAAATCTGTCGCGATTAGTTGAGAGACGATCCAGTGTGGTGCGAAGGGAAAATAGAATTGTTTTACAGTTTGAGGGACTTACAATTCGATTTGTCATTTCCTCTTCGCTGCTGTCGAGAGCGAGGCAATGGCTTGTCTCCACCTCTCCGTCTCTTCCGAGCTGATAAAGCAGTGGTAGGGCCACTTGGCGAGAGTGGCGACGACACGGCACTTTGAGAAAGATATGTATCCCATTGTTGGTTGAACAGTACCCAAAACTCGCCCATGACTCGGTCAACCAAAGTTCGCTGAAAGTTGTCTAGACCAAGACCGGGCAAGTCGCTCTTTTCTGACGATTCGCTCGACTGACTTGATGATCGAGACATATCCACACTACTATCCGACTCGCCCTCCGTCATTCCTGGATCGACCATGAAGTAGTCATCCCGCGGACGTTGGAATTTGGGAGCAGGGTTGAATGAGAATGCAGCTAGCTGAGATCGACAGGGAGGGAGTTCGAATTTAATGGACGCGTCGCTGCCTTCCCTTGTAGGAGCGGTTGGTACGTGTGGAATATTTTGTTCCTCCTTCACTGCATCTCTTCTCTCAAGTTGAGGCCGGTGTGTTTGAGCTGTTTCCTGTGCCGCCTCTTCCTCTTGCATCTTGAAATGTGATAATCTATCCTTCACTATCTGCACACTGTCTTTTCGGCCTTGAAGCCAGGCTGGTGGTTGCCAGTCCATATCGTCTTCGTCACCGTCATGATCCAATAATATCGGATCTGGGAGATCATCTTGGCAGGATGGAGAAGCTGACCCTGAGCTGCCAAATTCCTCGATGATTTCGTCCTCCGGAACATCCTCCAACTCTTCGGTGTATTTCAAGGGGGCGTGTGGTAACTTCTCAATGGTTTTAGATATTGCTGCTTGCTTCTTTGGTTTGATTGCTGGTAGCCATTTACTTGTGGCTCGTTTCTTCGCCTTCCGCATCACGATCACATCATCATCGGAATCACTACAATAGTGATATTCGTGCTCATCGTCGCCAGCATTCGCAAGTGCAATGCATTGCTCAACCAGCTCATGAAACTGGACCTTTTTCCACCGCTCCGGAGTTCCAAGGCCCAAAGTGGACTTAGAAGATAGCATGCCGGTGTTCGAACGAGTGAGTGCCGGAGACTCGAATGGGAACGATGTCGGCGTGGTGTCTTTCCCCACTTTGGCTTCAACTGCCTGCTTTAACAATAGGGATGACGAAATTGACCGCTGAAGCATGATTTCCGAAAGACTTCGCTTTTTCAGGATGGGTTTCTTGCTGTGGTGGGCAATCTCAGCCCTCGACATACGACGACCGTTGTTATTGGACGTGCAGGGCCCTCCAAAAGCACAAGGACCGGGAGTCAACGGACCGTACAGCCAAGTCAAATCATGGTCTTTCATCCTGAGATGTGTCAGTATTGCACGACAGCGATGGGTTAATCAGACAAGGCTTACCACTTCACAGTTTCTGGAGGCACAGTCCTCAGGTTGGACCTCTTCTTCGCCCAACTCCTCCATGATGCATTCTCTAGTCTCGCACTATTGTTGTATGCTCCTCGTTTGGAGACAATATGTTTCCAGGATGCCCAGACATCTTCCTCAGTCCAGTCGTGTGAGAGGTAGTCGACGTGCCTTGATGGTTGTACGCAGATAGCGGAGTCGTCCTCTGGACGTTCGATTGGATCAGAGGATACTGGCCGCTGGGTAACCGGCGTAGTCTGGGTGGGAGGTTCCACGCACTCGACCTTATCGCTACACTCGACGTCGTCGTAAGAAGGGAAGTAGATTTCGTCATCGTTATCTTCATCGATAGCGGAGAGATTGAGGGAAAAGGAAGAGCCGGTTTGCCGCGAGGGTGTGTAGGTGGGGTAGATGGAGCCGGTTTGAAAATCCTTTCCAGTCATCTCTTGAAAGAAATCCTCGTCTCTTTCAAAGAGATCCTCCTTAATGTTATATGACTGGGAAGTGAGAGGGATTGGTGTTGAGAGATGATATACAACGTCCTCCGACCTTGTTAATACCAAGGTGTCAGTACGCTTGTACATATCCCCCCATTCAAGACCCATGGCTGCTGAGTAGTGTCATACAGCCGGTGATGCAATAGTCCAGTCTCGGGGAACCGTGGGTATCTCGCGTGGTCGAGTTTGACTTCAGCCGCTTTCACTCAGACTTTTTGCTCAATCGATTGGCTGTCCAACTACCGCAATCAGGTTAAATGGGCGAGAATAGCGCACAGAGGAGGCTCCAAGTGAAGCTTCACCAGTCGCGTGGTCATCACGGGGTCAGGAGGCTGCGGCGAAGGTCACCGAAACCACGGTTGGCATGCTCGGGGACTTTGAAATGCAGAATTTTCTTTAAGTAAGGCAGTCTCACTACTGTTATATATTAGTAAGAGAACAACGACATCGAGATCTGGAGAATTTGATCTCGGAGTGAAGCTTACGATGTTATTATGCCTGGTGCTTATGGAATTCGTTGGGGGAGATGTGGCTTTTCGGGAGACGCGGAGAAAATCCTTGGAGATTCTGTTTGGTTGAATGGAGAACTAGGGGGATGTTCTTCAATAATATTGTGTATCTAGGGAAGAGGATAAAAAATACGAAGGAAGAATCCCGTCAAAACAAATAACCAGTCGCATGGTGGGTTTGATGTTTTGTAGCTCGTCTGAGCGCGCAAGTCGCGAATCCAAATTCCTCGATCTACCAGATCCTCGGCAGCTCATTTTTTTACTGTGGGTGCGCCTTGTGACGAGCGCTAATTGCGATGCGAAGGATGATCCGTCGGGGGTTACAGCCACTGGCGCAGCCTGAAAGCTTAACCAGAATCCGATTATTTTAGGCAGGTGGTGAGAGGCTCGTTCGCATCCATCGGATTAGGTTGGAAGGTGAATCACCACGGTGGGCCCACCATTACACACAACGCAGTCGAAACTCCCACGTCCAGCAGAGAAATATGACATCAGAGTACGGATTTAGGACCCAATTGGGTAGATTGGCTCGTTTAGCTTCTTCGACTCATAATCACTCATTCTGGGGCATGGTATTCCCAACACACGTCGCAGAGGCAGAGGCAGAGTTGTCTATGTTAAAAAGGCGCCAACCGGCGTAGATACGTGTTCAGACATTTTCGGCAACACTGCTCTCAGTAGCAAGCAGCAAGACAGGACTGCGATCAGTCTTTTCCTTGAGTTCGCTGTTAGACCTGGACACAGGAAGTTTTGATTCCCAAATGCCGAACATGGATGGACCATCTATTGTACCGGACCTGGACGACTGTCTAAATATTCTCGAATCACAACCATCACTCAAGAATCTATATACTCAGATATGCTTTTGTTTTTCCTTAGCCGATGCTTCGTCACATTCTGCAATCATCAACACGTTGACAAATGGTCTCGAACGACTGTCAGCGAGTTTTCCATGGGTAGCAGGCCAGGTCGTCCACGAACCTTCGGGCGTCGTCAAGATCAAGCCATTGGAGAAAATCCCTCGTCTGGTCGTGAAAGATTTCAGACATGACCCCTCAATACCAACAATGGACGCCCTCAGAGTAGCCAACTTTCCCTTCAGTATGCTCGACGAAAACATCATTGCACCTTGCAACACTCTCGCAGGAGGCTCCAACAAAGACTCACCAGTCTTCCTCCTCCAAGCTAATTTCATCACTGGCGGCCTCCTGCTCACTCTCGTCGGAAGTCACAACGCAATGGACATGACTGGCCAAGGTCATATTTTCGATCTCTTCTCAAAAGCTTGCCGCAATGAACCATTCACAAGCGAAGAACTATCATCCGGCAACGTTTCCCGCCGCAACATGATCCCCTTACTCGACGACTCCTACAAACCAGGCGACGAGCTGGCTAATCAGATTGTGAAACCCACTGCATCCCTTCCGGCACTATCTGCCCCTCCAACATCCCACTGGGCCTACTTCACCTTTAACTCCACCTCGCTCACCGCTCTAAAATCAATCGCCACAAAAGCGCTCTCCTCAGGCTTCATCTCCACCGACGACGCCCTCAGCGCTTTCATGTGGCAGTCCATCCTCCGCGCGCGCCTCCCCCGCTTAAATCCCACAGCTAAGGCCACGTTCGCCCGCGCTGTCGATGTACGGCGTTATCTGAATATTTCACCCACGTACCCAGGGCTTATGCAGAACATGACGTATACTACATACACGCTTCAGAAGCTGCTTGAGGAGCCGTTAGGAGGTATCGCATCACAGCTTCGTTCGGCAGTAGACCCCAAGACATCGAATCTAGGGTACAGAACACGAGCCCTCGCAACCTTCCTCGACCGCAGCCCAGACAAAGACGTCGTCTCCTTCACAGCGACGATTGACCTATCAACGGACGTCATGATTAGTTCGTGGTCGAAGTTAGACTGTTATGAGCTTGATTTCAACCTTGGATTGGGCAAACCTGAGTCTGTCCGGAGACCGCAATTTGTGCCGGTTGAGAGTTTGGGATATTTGATGCCTAGGGCACTGGACGGCGAGATTGCATGTGCGATTTGTTTGAGGGATGAAGATATGGAGAGGTTGAGGGCTGATGAGGAATTTTCGAAGTATGGGAGGTATGTTGGGTGATGGATAGCCGACAAGAATAGAAGAGGGTAGAAGAGCTGTGGCAATGCGTAATTGGGATGAAAAGGACGAGGATCTCGACCAAATGTAATTCGCCACTCGAAGGATAATCCTTCAGGGCTTGGAGCCGCATGCTTAAGTATCCGATTATTTTTGGCAGGTGTGAAAGCTCACGCGACAAGATTTGTTTCTTTTCGTTGGTCCCATTGAAGTTGTCTTTACTATTAGGCTCGTACCGGTCGATTCCCGACAACTGATTAAGGACTTGCCAGACGCATGATAAATGACTTTAAGAGGCTGTCTTTAGCACGACAGATGAGAATTCTTTGAAGGCTTTCGAGTCTACTACTACCTGTAGTTCAAAATATCTCTTCTGCGCGACGGTGCGACAGAAAAAAGAAAGAATTGCCCCAGACTGGAACAGGAATCTCCAAGGCGGACTAGATTCTGAGAGGGAGGTACATAATCGCGGCTTCCTATCTTCGGTAGGTTTGTACCCTCAGTCCGCCCCTGACTCCCTTTTGAAAAGTTCTTAATGGGAAATCATTTTCAAGAAATCTAGGTCAGCTCAGCTCCGTTCGATACAACTCGCGCTGCAGCTGAGATTCGGTGAAGTCCGGTTCTCTTGGCGCCAGGAGAACCGATGATCATTCACTTGGAATCGAATGTCGCTTTGATTGGAATATCTAAGTCTTGACATTGATATACTTTTCGATAATTCATAGCATTTGAATGGTCCTGTAGAAATTATTTCAGAGCGTATGCACAATTTAGCAATGATTCACAATGTCCGAATGTTTTAGGATCTCCGTCGATACGGTATTCAATCTCTCCCAATGGAGACATCTAGACTGTCCCTTATAAAGAATCTCAAGGTGCCTTTCCCTTGATTTCACTAACTACCCTAATGCTTGCTTTCATGACTCGTGAGGAGTGATTGTTGCAACTGGGTCCATGGCCGAGTTTTATCGATGAGTGGAAAGTTGGAACCGCACATCTTTAGACTTGAATTTCCAAAGGTCGAAAACTCCACGCTTCTATTTCGACAGCGAAACTTTGCCTCATAATTAATTTTCCTGTCCATCGACACGAGAAAATCTGGAGCAACCGGCACCGAGAGCGAATGAGCTACACGTGATGTTGACACGTGATCTGAGACCCACGTTATGGAATAAAAAGAGGTGGTTGAAACAAGTTATTGAACATCATTATCAAATAAACGCATTATCGCGATCAAGGTCGAATTTTCACAAACCAGCCCACTTCTTTCGTTTAGATAGTTTCTCCATCCGGTGAACCCCAATGAGGAAGGTTCCAAACCCCTAGCACAATAGTAGGCGCCTGTCAAAGCCGCGCCATCCAGCCCTAAACTACGACGACTTTCTAGGTATCACTCCTTAAATTCTCATATTTATTCTTTGATTGTCACGCTGCACGACTGTTTTCTTTGACCCGATTTGAATTTCATCTACTCGGCTGCTCCTTGAAAAATATGGGTAATGCTCCCCAAAATCCGCCTTCCGCCTCGGCCAGAACCGAGAGGGAAATTCTTCCTAAGGATTTGAAGCCTATTCATTATGATATAACGATTGAACCTCATTTGGAGGAAGCGATTGAATTCGATGGCTCTGTTGTCATTGATCTCGATGTTGTAGAGGAGACGTCATCGATAACTCTCAATGCAATTGATTTCGAAATCCTGAAAACCGAGGTTCTCACTGGAGAAAGAAAGTCTCTCGATATTTCTGGTCTGGACTCCGACAAAACGAAGGAGAGAGTGACAAATGAACTGAAGCAAAACTAGCCGTGGGCCAGAAGTTCAAACTCAAGCTGTCCTGCAAGGGATCATTGCTTCACAATGCGTCAGCTTTTTGAGAAGTCCAGTTGTCGGAAAAGATGGGACGACAAAATGGATGGTATCTACGCAGTTGGAAGCAATGGACGCTAGGAGAGTGTTTCCTTCCTTCGACAACCAGCTTTGAAAGCAACCTTCATAGTCACTCTTATCACGGACCAAAAGTTGGCCTGTCTAGGTAACATGGACGTTGCATCTGAAGTGGATCTCAGGAAAGGGAAGAATGCGGTCACGTTATACAACTCCTCCATTGTCAACATACATCGTTGCGTTTGCAATCGGGGATTTGAAGATGATCGAGACCGACAGCTTCCAAGTTCCAGTCAGAGTCTACGCATCAGCTGACAAGAACATCGATCACGGAAGATTGACCCTAGAATTCGCATCACGCACGCTAAGAGCATTCAAAAAAAAATCTTCGACGTCGACTATCCCCTCCCCAAAATTGACCTTATTGCAATCCTTGGAGGACAAGGCGCGATGGAAAACTGGGGTATGGTGACATTCGCAGACAGCTTTTTACTCGTTGACGAGGAGGAGCGTAGCGCCGAAGCATTCCGACTCGTGGGATCGGTTCTTGTGCACGAGCTTGCCCATCAAAGTTCGAAAACCTGGTCATGATGGAATTCTGGGATGGGTTGTGGTTGAATGAGAGTTTTGCTGATTGGACTGAGTTGTATGCTTGGGAGACGCTGGAGCCTAGCTGGCAAATGTGGCAGAATTATGCTACGGGGGAATTCCAGAGCGCTCTTATGTTGTATTCCAACAGGGCTAGCCATCCGATCAAGGTTCCAGTCAACAAAGCTGCCGAAGTGGCCCAGGTCTTCGACAGCATATCTTACGACAAGGGCTGTGCTGTCATCCGGATGATCTCAAGGCATCTGGGGAAAGGATAACCGTCACCCATCACCGCTTTCTCCAGGATGGAACCCAGACCCTGAAGACGACAAAGTTCTATATCCCCTCATACTCCGGATACGGACTAAGGAGTGAGCCGACGATAAGATTAGTCTTTACGATCGGACGAGCGTCCTCAAAGTACTAACTGAATTCTTCAAGCTTAACGCCGATCACCCTGGTCTCTACCGTGTCTTGTATACTCCGAAGTGACTGCAAATACTGGGCCAGAACGCAAAAGACGGCCTTTTATCACCAGGTGACAAGATTGGTCTTATTTCTGACGCTCTTGCGATGGCAGAGAATGGCTACTCAAAAACAGCGAGTGTCCTCAATCTTCTCGGAGTCTTCGATGAAGAAACCAATTTCTTTGTCCGGAAGCAGGCTTTGGGAGTCCTGGATACGAATACTGGGGCATGGAGCTTTGAGGATAAGTCCATCAAAGACGGACTGAAAGCATTCAGGAAGAGTCTAGTTTCGAAGTGCTTGAGCAAGAAGGGGTGAAATTCAAAGACAGCGATGACAAAGTAGAGCAGACGTTCGAGGCTCTCATGTTTAGCAACGGTGGCGAGGACCCTATAGTCACAAAAGCTGCGAATGAAATGTTCGAGGCATTCCTGGCAGGCAACAACAAAGCCATCAACATCAACATCCAAGAGCTGATCTTTGCGATCGTGTTCGAACACGGCGACATCAAAGAAGTATCCCCGCCATCTCCTCACTAACGAGTCACAGTATGAAGCGATCCAAGAGGCTCTCAAACTATAACGAGTATCAACAAACGCAATATTTGTATCGGCGCCCTCGGCTATGCTTCATAACCCCATCTCATTTCGCGGACACTTTCATATGCCATGAGTCCCGAAATCATCACCATCAACGAAACAGCCTGAGTGCTCCATTCACTGATCAAACACGCAGCTGGCAAAGAACCGCTGTGGAAATGGTTCAAAAGCGATATGGACGAGATCAAAAAGGAATTGGGAGGAGGATTGGGTCGGTTTGCGAGGTTGTACACCTTTGTACTGAGCATTTGAGTACCCGAGGGCAGTGGGATGATTTTAAAAGGTTTTTTGAGGGGAAGGATACCGAGGTATGTTATGTGTATGTGAGTGAGCTTGGGGAAGCAGCACTGATGATGTTGGGTAGGAGTACAATATGTATCTGGCACAGGTTCTTGGGCTGATCTTGGCGAAGGCTAATTAGGTGGAGCGAGAGAGAGAGGATGTGAAGCTGTGGTTGAGAAGAATGGGTATTCTGGGACGAGCTAAAAGTGCTTCCACAAGCTGCCTAATGAGCAAAATTATTACATATGGTTTCAGCGTATCTACAGGATCGAGACATTGTCTCAGTTAACAGAACAGTCAGCACACTTTCGCCCCTGGGAAACCATCTCGAACACAGAAGGGAATCACATGATGTGACCAAACTCCTCATATTTCCCTACAATAACCTAATCACTTAACGAGTCTCAGTAACAGAGAAGCTAGCTCTAACATCTATCTGATTGTAAGTCTGAATAAGCATCTCGGCCTCTCGCCATCGAGAATTCTGTTCCACACGTGACTGTTTATATATTGCAGAATCTCCTGAGCGAGCTCAATGACACCTCCATCTCGTTTTCCCTGAAATCCCAAGTCCCAACAACCATGAACGCACCTCCCTCCCTCCCATCGCCATGTCCACCCAACCCTCCATCCATATCCTAGGTGCCGGCCTCGCAGGTCTCACACTGGCACACACCTTCCATGCAAAGGTATTCCTTACACCCTCTACACGCGAGTCTCATATTTCGAAGGAAAACTACGGAATAACATTATATCAGCAAGCCTATCCCCCCTCTCTAAAATTCTTGATATCGATGGAGGGAGATTTGGGAGAAAGGTTGCGGTATGAGCGTTGGGAAAGAGAGGTAAGGGAGAGTGTGAGGAGATTGAGAGAAATACATGAAGAGCGAGGTTCGAAGCTGTTAGTTATTTAGAAAGCTATGTATCATATTCGTACGATAATGTCCCGGGCCCTTTTTTTGGCGCTGGATGAGCTTTAGTAATTTCGAAAGGGACAGTGAAAGAGATGCACAAATGGAAGGTTTGACGATCGACATCAGCATCATTCTTGGACTTCGTCATTCGTACTCTTAAGTCTGTATCCCACCTTACGAAAGAGCCTCTCAAACCGTCTTCTCAACCTCAACAGTCTCTCCATCCAATTCAATTCCCTTCTCCACACCTTCCATATTGGGCACCCTAGCGTGATATCCCGGTTCAACCGTCCGGCCTCCCTTCGCCTTAAACACGCCTCCCGTAATTCCACCAGCTTCAAACAAGTGATCGATATCCTCCAATTGCAACTGGTTCGTTTCGGGGAAGAAACAATATACAATCGGCACCCAGCAGGCACAAAAGACAGCGAAAATAATGAACGTCCGCCACCCAATGCTGTTAATGGCAATAGGCGTAATGTGTGGAAAGTCAGAGACCTTATTTCTCGGCGAAATAACAAAGGGTGGAAACCTACCTGCACAACTGTGAAAACACACATCCAGTTGATGAAAGCACCCAAAGCTTGTCCACGACTCCGGATTCTCGTCGTTGTGACTTCAGATGGGTAGAACAAAGAAATAGACAACCACCCAATTCCCAAGAAAATCTGGAAAATAAACACAAACGCAGTGGCCGCATACGCCGTGCTTCTTGTACCAATACTCAACATGATACTCGCCATACTGAAACAGAAACACAGTCCAGCAGCGGAGAACATGAGTAGTGCTCTCCTTCCGAATTTTTCCACCGTCCAAAGAGGGATGAATGAAGCCGCGAGGTATGTGAGAGAAGTGCAGCCGCCGAGAATGAGAGATAGGTCACGTGATAGACTCATAGTATTTGCGTACACGACCGGTGCATAGTAATTTATCATATTGGAGCCTGTGAACTGCTGCATGAGATTCACAGCACAACAAAGCACTACTCGTCTGAAATTCTGGATTTTGCTTCCCTGCAGCAGTTCAACGAACCTGAACGGGCCGCCCGCAGATTCTATTTCGAGGGACGTCTCAATCTGCCTTCGTTGGAAAACAACTTCTTCATCGTCGATGGATACATCGGAGCCATGGAGACGGGCCAGAATGTTGGCTGCTTCTGTATTCCGCCCCTTTTCGATCCAGTAGCGAGGAGTTTCAGGCAATGGAAGAGTTTGGAGAACGAGGCATACGGCATAGAATGCTTGGAAGGAGATAGGGAAGCGCCATTGGAACCCCCCTGATGCAAAAGAGAGCCCATAGTCAAGCCAGTACGCAATGCAGAGCCCGATAATTGTGACAGTGCCTTGCATGGACAACAATATCCCTCTGTTTCCCGGCTTGCACATCTCAGACTGATACATGGGGATCGTGCTCGAATTAAAACCATTGCCTACCCCGTCACTATCCTGCCCACTAGCAACTGTGCCAGGGTAGTAGAGGAGCCGAGGAGGACAGTACCAATGATCATAGTCATACCACCGGCTAGTATCATGTTTTTCCTTCCAAACCGCTCGCCGAAGAAGAAGGTGAAGAGACAGCCGACAGCGCACCCAATGTCGTAAATCGAGGTTATGATACCTTGGAGTTTGGCGTCTGGGTTGTGGAATTCGGCTGCGAATTGGTTTTGGGCGCCGATGAGGCCGGACATCACGCCTTGGTCGTAGCCAAGAAGGAGGAAGCCTTGACAGCTAGCCGCTGAATGGGTCGTCAGTTTCCGACCCTCAAGCAAGTGGATGGGCTTGATAATTTACCGGTGATGGCCCAGTTGAGGGCGCGTCCGCTCATCGGTTTGCCTTTCTCAAAGATCCCCATCTTGTCTTTCCTTTCAAATGTCTATCTTCAGTAATCCGGATTTGCGTACACTGTTACGATTTCAAACAACACCGAAAGAACGCTCGAAGAGAAGGAGCTCAATGAAACCAGCCCAAAAGGAAATTAACATTGAAATACGGGTCAAGAACATATAAATCTCAAAACCAACCTCGTCTCCCACTCGCAGTCCTGGCCAAAAGCCTGCCGACCACATCTCTCCACCATCTCCAGTCCTCGTCGAAGAAAAAGTTGGACTTCGTATGCGGCTCCACAAAAACCTTCCCCTGTGCGGGTTAGCGAGACGCGAGTCACGGGGCGGCAAACGCTAAAGGGGGAATGATCGGCGTTTGATGTATGGAGAGGCTCCTCGTTTTCGGCGGGGTTTGGCCCGAGATGTGTAATGTGCTGACGAAAGGGCTTAATTGCTGACTCGGATTTTCGGGTTTGGTGGAAACAGGGAGTTCAGGAGAAGGGAAGTGTCGAGGCTGGGTAAAGAGTCAGCTTGGGAAGGAAAAGGGGCAGAGTCGAATCACGATGCAGTGGAAGCCAGGGATGAAGTGTAGTGAGAATAAATTCGTGGGGTATCGTCGCGATAGCTAGCTACATACAGGTCACCATCTGTCATGTATAGCTCATCATAAGTTTCTTTGACATCAAAAACATCCGCTTCATCTCTCATATCTTGGCAAACTCTCACCCAGTATCGATGGTCCCGCCATAGAAGAATGAGCGTACTGTCCTCCATACTCCTCTTCCTCGGACAGAATCGGCGCTGAAGGCTCCTGCTGAGCTCCACTGCTGCCCTCGCCCGCATTATCATCCTCGTCGCGAATGAATTCAGGAGGCGCACTGGCATCAGCTAACATTCTCTGGCGCTCGAGCTCCTGCTTGTCATCAGTGGGATTGACAGTCGCGGCAGGGCCTAGGTCCTCGAGAGCTGGCGCCGAAGGGGCAAGGTGTGGCTCTGATGACGCACCAGCTTGACTCAGAGAGCGGAAGTTGTTAGATGTTGCGTGGGGTGTTGCATCTTCAGCGCTGTAGAGGTCATCTTCTTCATGTTCATCAGGTGGTGCTGATGGCGCAATCGGCGGTACTATTGTTCTCGACGACGATGGACCTTGGATGTCTTGAGGAGGTTGACTGGGCAGTAATCTCTCTTCAGCACGACGAGCTCGTTCTTTCTCGGTGAGACCTTCTTGAACATCAGGTGGTGGGACAGGTATCTGTGCATGGGCAGGTGGTGGGTATTCCTCTGGATACCAGACGTAGTCTTCATAACCATAACCTTCATTTCCATAGTAGTCTGGATATTGACCCTCGTAGTTTTGATCGTAATATTGGTGCTGTCCATCCACATTGAGTTGATCGCCGTTACTGGGCATGGCAGACTCCTCATATATCGGGTCATGCGGAGTTAAAGGTGTCGTTAATCCCTCCTCTGGCCAGTCATTCATCTGTCTCTTGGCTGTGCTGTTACCTCTTCCTCGTCTGCGAGCACTGTCCGTAGACCCAACGACGATCTCGAAGAGGCAGGCAACGACACTCTTCTCTCTTCGAATATGATCAGTGTCAACGATGCTTCCACCCCAAGCGGCCAGCATATTGGCACTCGCAGCACTACCAGAGCTTCCATAATTCGATGGCAAGGTGATAGCGCCTACTCTTGGAAGATGGCGTTGCTGTCCAGCCAATTTTCCTCCTAGATCAACAACAACCTCGACATGATATTTGAAACTTATCATCTGACCGGGAACTCCTGTGATGGTGGGGAAGACATCCTCCGGAACTCGTACAGACGCAGTCACCACAGCAGTCAGGGTCGTGGGGTCCACAAGTAATGGCGCAAAGGTTTGTGCAAGATCCTTCCGAAATAAACTGCTCGATCCCGCCGACGATAGAGACAGCCCGCCTAGCCCAGTTTTCGATTTAGGGTAATACTCATCATGCTTCAACTTCTCGGCCGCTTTGCCTTTAATATCTGTAAAAAGAGATAAGGGAGGCGCTGAATCAATCCGCCCTTGTCTGTAAAGAGTGATAATGATCCCGTGCATACTTTTAATAGCTTTGGTGTGTTTTATTGAAATCTTGAGAGGTAGGTTGTCGCCTGGCAAACATCCGGATTTCAAGAGTTCAATTGTGGCCGTTATGGTCTTGTCGGGAAGGGAAGTCTTGCTACCGCGTTGGCTATCTCGAGCAGACCTGGCAGATGAAGGAACTGGGCCAAGCCTGAAACTTGTACTTCCACTGGTTGTGCTTTCAGCACTGGTGGCTGCACTGATAGTGCTGTGAACATCACTTGGATCTGGACTTCGTGGGTTCATATTGTGGTCTACTGATCCGCACTGACTTGCCGATTCATCAGGGAGAGGCGATCCTGGGGCCTTCACAACTTCACTTCCAGGTTCGGCGTCCTTGGCTTCCACTGTAGAGCCTTCCTTGGTATTGACAGTCTTTCTCCTCCTTGTCCGTTTTGATATTGGTTCTAGAGAAATTGTCCGGGGTCTGGGTGGATTCATAGGTCCAATGTCGACCGTCTCAACAAGGGATATTTTTTGGTCGCAACTCGACGTGGCAGCAATTGAGGTCGGTCGTGTGATGGTCGATGTTATCATGTAGGAAATTGTTCCTCGTTCAAACTATTTGGTATGGTTAGCAAGAGAACTGTAGGGTGACGGGTGAAAAGTAGGGGCTGAGCGTACGTCGATACTCGTTGGGAGGCCTTTCGTAGGGAATTCCAACTCGAAATTGAACTCATAAACCCCCGCATCCAACCTTCCTTCACCGCATAATGTGACTTCATCCTGGAATAGTGAGGCGTGGCCGTTGCCAAAGTATTGCGACTTCCTTGGATTACTCGAGGCAGTCAATCCGGCATCGATAGGTAGTGGTTCGTTGGCACCATTTGGATTCTTGAAAACCCGCACAAATCCGTGAAGACACACTGTCAAATGGGTGATTCGTATAGGTTTGACGACCGTGAGGATAACGGCTCCCTTTACCAGATCTCCAGGCGAGTACTGTCGATGGGGCTCCTGGGGGCGAATATAAAAATCGGTGAGGTTTCGCGTGCGGGATTTCAAAGGATTGGTGATGCGTGAAAGCAGCGATCGACCAGCCGATGCAAAAGGCGACGACGAGGCCGTTGTTGGAGTTGCATTTGCACACATGCTATATAGATGTTGATATGTACGTTCGTTCGCCAAGAGTCTCTATCGTAAATGCCAAGTAACGGGGTTGACTGACACGTAAAATTGTGGTTGGCACCGAGGATAGTAGAACTGTGACTAAGCAGCTGGCACTACTACGGCAGCGCTGCTGCCCGCCCTTCCATGTTGTTTAAAGTGGTATGACTGTTTTAGAGGGGAAACCAAGGGGAAACCTGGGAGGGAGCGAAGTAATTGGGTGGCCTTTGTGTTGATGGTTCGAATACACGCGTTCCAGTTTTGAAGGAGCTTCAAGGGGTCAGAGCACCTTTTCAAGACCATTGAAGAGAGAATCCACTAATCATTAGAAGGAGCTGCAGTTGGTAAAAGTTATTCATACGATCGCTGAACTGATGTAGTACAGTACGAGTACAGTCAGGCAGTTGTAGTTTATTAGGTCAAGTTCTACCATCTATCCGGTCGTCCACAAATTACAATATTCAAACAGCAAGCAAAAAACCCCTCTTCAGTATTAGGGCAATGTGGCTAAACCCTTTTTCGTACTGGTTACCTATCGTAATATGGGTGAGAAGGATCGTAGGATGGTCTAGACCATCCACACAAAGATCCAAACAGCAGGTCCTCGAGGAAAATTAACCTTTCTATCCCATCGACGACCCTGCCCTATCCATCACGCGGGGATTTTGAACGATTCCCGTGTATCCATTAATTCCCGGATCAATCACGAATTTGCCTCCGTCACCACCGGTATCCCCAATCCTCTTCTCTGCAGCAAGCCACCTAGCACAACACGAAGCACAACACAGAAATCTACTAGGTCATATTCGGCAGAAGCTTTGTGTGGTCTGGAAATCGGTTCGAACATGCTTGTTTCTGGAAGGTGGGGTTCTCGGGAGTCCGGGAGTGCGGGAAGATGTCGTTTTAATTAGCTAAAACGCTCAGAGACTGTGAACGATTCATAACCTAGGGGAAGTGTTTCTGGAGATTCTCGAAATGAATCATTGAACTGCAGTGGGCGATAGAGAGGCCGAGAGGACTGTGATTCTAACAGTTGTTTTCTGGTAGGCAAATCGCTCAGAGTTGCTAGGATCTTGTAGAGCAACCTAATTAGGGCGTATAGTTTCCCGAACGGGAAGGTCGTCTCAAAATTGATTTTCGAAAAAGTACTACTCTAGAATAAAGAGGAAAAAATAGATTTCAGTACGCAAGTTTAATACGTAATCTAAGCAACTTGACAGACAGTTTTAACCATGGGGAAAGTGACTTCCAATATGAGCCAATAAAAGAGTGTTAGTCTTTAAAGTGACTGCTACTTCCTAGAACGTAAATATAACGAAATAAAATCGTGGATTTTCGTGAAATATTCCATTTTGAGATGGCCCTCCCGATCCTGACACCATAAATGCCGGTGCTTTTCGCTCTCGCTCTGCTGAGACACTGCATACCAAAGCTCACGGTGGGACACAAACCGTGATCTCGGCCTTGATCTTTGCCGGTGGCGTTCGCAACGTGGCCGAAAAAGTCTTGCAAATGCTTGGAATCACCGTCTTATCGTGGTCTATCGTGGTCTTTCGTGGTCTTATCGCGAGTTGAAGTCTGAAGTAATTCTGATGCGACTAAGGTACCCGTTTCATTGCCGTGTCAGTCAGCCTATCCAGGATTGAAACACTTGACTCTTCACTGTCTCCTACCGTGCGACGACTCAAAGTATGTCGAAGTGCCGACACCGAATTGTTTGAATAGCTGTGTATTGAATCGAGGTCACGGCTGTCTCATGTGTGAACAGAAGTCAAAGCTAGAAATAAGTTCTTTATGCGTATGCCTCGTGCCAATCTCCGAATGAGTTCCCTCCGGCAAGCCTCTTCGGTCTAGAGATACTAGTCAATGCTCATTGGGAAGTTCTCTCAGTCCTTGCAGACAGCCTTCAGTCCAGCGATGCAAGTTAGAGCCAATTTCGTGTATTCGGGTATCCTCAAAGCCATTTCAGACCATCTCAAGTCCGGCAAACGTCGTCAGTCTCGAGAGGCAAGTCAGTCTCAATTCCTTCCATCCTACAAGCTTCTTCACTCACCTTGGCAGTCTAGAGATGCTAGCAAACGCCCACGCCGTATATCTCCAGAGCTTCTTCGGACAATCTCCAACCCGGGAAGTCTCTCCCGTCTAGAGATGCAAGTTGAAGTCCACCTCATGGACAACAAAGCTCCTTCAGACCCTCTCCAAGAACATATTCGTCGCCACAAGCCTGCTGCATGGCCACGGCAGCTGCCGATCGATCGCCGTTCGTGATGTTGACGAGGTAGGACTCCATAGACTCAATGTTGTCGGTCCACTTTATCGCACTCTCCTTCAACTTCTTCGTCTCCTCAATCTTACGCATCGCCTCCGCGGGGTCATTATCGCAATAAAGCACCAACTCCCTATCCAATTCCTCCATCTCCCTGACCAAGCCCCCATGCATCTCCAACATCCCCTTTCGATACATTCCCCCACCCTCAAGCATCTCCTCATCCTCGTTTCTGATCTTCATCTCCTCCTCAATCTGCTTCTCCGTATCCTTAATCACCACAACCAGCTTGCCCTCCTCTCCCTTCAAAGTATTAATCTGGTTCTCTTTAATCTTCTTCGCGTCGCTCATGAAGCACCAGTACCAGTTTCCGCTACCGATCTTCTCGCATCGGATGAGAGACTCGTCGGTCAAAGCTTGTAGGTATTCTCTGACTTGCATCTGGTTGATGCTTGCGATGGATGGCAGGGCTTTCTCGAGATCTTTGAGTGTGTAGACGCCCATGGTTTCTTTGAACCATTCGAGGATCTTGGCTTGTTTGGCGGCAGGAGGTACGTTTTTGGGTGCCTGGATGATGGTCAGTAAGTCTAACGCGTCATAGGAGTGAAAAGGCGGAATACCATCTTGATTGATGGGAACGTGGTGAGTTTCGGTGTTTGTGGGGGTGAGCTGGTCGGTTGGATGACGCGTGGAGCGGCGGTTGGGAATGTTGGTTGTAGTTGACGGAGGTTTTAGGAGTGAACGAGGCGAGGGATCTGAAGCGAAGATACCTCTCGACGCTCCGTTAAGTTATAGCACTTCACTTCCCAATCTGTCCCTCAAATCAAGTCTTACGCCTGGGAATAGAAAAAGACACTTCCCTTGCCATCTTCGCAGAAATCTCATCTCTTTTTAAGTTTCTTAAGTTTCTTTCGTCTCATTTCACAATTCGTTCAACTTTTTCGGCATTTCCCCTTGATCGCGAACCTTTCCAGCAGAACAAGGAAGCAAAAATCTGCAATTTGATGCTTTACTCCGTTGGGTGTTCAAGATATCGTTTCAGGACGGAGAAGCCCGTCTCTGTTGACCACCTCCATGTTCTTTCTGAGGTAGACGTTACACGAAGCCCTGTGTGACGTACGATGAATGTGATAACTGGTAACCAATGGATAGATGATGCTGGGTTCTCAGCCCTCGCAGGTTCCCATGTTGTGAAGGGAACAGCTGGAGGGTCGAGGTACAGATTGAGGTTTTACTGCTGCGCAGCTTGATGTTTGTTGGAAGCAAACGAAGTCACTTGAGAAGTCCACATCTGATTCATTCGAAGTATTCATTTCCTTCCATTCATTCAGTTAATATCGTCTCTCATTCATCCGTACCTTATCACAACAAATCGCGCCCAATTTCCCCAACTCACAGGTCGCTACCCAATAGTCTCCACATACCTAACCTCCCCTCTCTCCGCTCCACCCTTCTCCTTAACCGCTTCAGCAGCTGGATTCAATTTACTAACTGTCGCAGCATCACCCTCAATAACAAGCGCCACATCCTCTAAACTCGTCCCCTTAGTTTCCGGACACGCCAAATACACAACTACAAACTCAACCGCTATCCACGCCACATAGAAAAAGTAGAATTTCCACCCAAACCTCTTCAGACCTATCGGATTCACGTACGTATTGAACGCCCCAGCCAACCCCGTAATGAACCAGAAGAGAGAGATGCCTTTTGCGCGCATTGTGTATGGCAGGATTTCCACAACGTACAACATCATGGCCCCTGTCCAACCCAGATTGTGAACTCCTGAGTAGAGATAGACTGTTCAGGATGTCGGAGTCAGCATAGCTTCTTCTGGACGGGATTAAGAGTACGAGTTTGTTTCAGGAGAAGCGGGGAGGGCAGGAAACAGTCTGGAATAGGAAGAAAGGAAGCTGGGAACACGAACTAAATGCTACCGAGGCGTAGGATGCGGATTTTGATTTCGTGTGGGTGAAGTAGCCGGTTAGGATTGTGATAATTGTGAAGACGAGCCACATGAGCGCCATGGAGAGAAGTAGGAGAGGACGCCGGCCGACGCGTGCTGGGAGAAAGGCGAATCCGACTGAGCAGGCGAAGGAGAACATTTGGGAAGTAGCCGTAATGAGCGTCTGGTCGAATGTCGTTGTGATACCCACATCATTCAACATCTATTACTCATCAGCCCTTTCCCCTTTCCCCTTCCTTCCCCGCCACCTCTGTCAAACACAGAAAGGGGAACTCACAGTATGTAAATAATAGCTCACAACCCCATTGCCACTCCACTGCTTACAAATCCCAAACCAAATCATAATGAAGATCCTCCACTTGTTGCCAGGCGTACGCCACATCTCACTCCAGCGAGTTTGTTTAGCTGCTAGTTCGAGTTCAATCGTTCCTACGATCTCGCGGAACTCAAATTGTACGACTTCGTCTTCGCGGTCGCCGTTTGCGTGGTAGTGGGCTAGAACATCGAGGGCTGCGTCTTCGCGGCCTTTGGAGACGAGCCAGCGGGGTGATTCGGGGAGGAAAAATATGCCTAAGGCTTGTAGGAGGGAGGGCAGGGCTTGGAAGATGGAGGGAATGCGCCAGGCCCTGTTTATTGTTAGTTAGTAGTCAGTGGACTAGGTGGGAGGTGAAATACCATGTGCTTTTCATACGGAAGGTTCCTGTCCTGTTACTAGAAGTTGGATGAAATGGAGATGGGAGAGGTACCGAAAGTTACCCAAGCTGCGATGATAGACCCCATACTATACTGTGTGTTTGAAAGGGCAGTTGCCGTAGCTCTGTGGCCTAACTCACAAGATCAGCAACTCTTTCTTCTTTTGCCTTCCCTACATACCAGGATATGCCAGCTCAGCAACTAGGACCTATCTCATATCAGCCTTGAACCGATACTTCTCCCTTTCAACTCACAGGCCCAATAGCTCCCACAACCACACCACCAATCCCAAGAAGTAAGCGCCCCGCAATGAACATCCCCGCTGCATTCCAAATCAGAACCGACTCAGTAGCCGATGAGGCAGGATTGACTTGCAATTCTGAGCTCCCGTGCAAAGCGCAGTTCCAATGACAGCGACGACACTGCCAAAGAACATCGCCATTCTTCTGCCATACCGATCCGATAAAGGCGTGATGAAGAAAACTCCGACGACATTTCCCACCCAATAGCTAGCACTTAAAATCCCTAGTAAAGATCCCGTCGGGGTGTGGAATTCTGTTCTGAAATCAGCGCTCAAACTCTCTTCCAAACCAATACGGAACAGTATCTTTCAATCTCTTCCTCAATCATTGAAACAGATCCAGAGATCTAAACACTGTCTCCTGCTACCAAGAAGAAAGTAAAAGAAGATAAGCCTGAAAGGTCAAGAGACGTACCTTTCTGCCAAACAGGTAACTGCTGCACATTATTGATGAGACTGGCATCATAACCCTGCACATACTCGCTCATCAACGGGATGAAGATGAGAAAATTAAGCGTCCTAAGCCCACGATCGTTCCACCAATGTCCAGTCTTATTATTCAGATGCGAGACTTGGGCGACGACTTTGCGGTCGACTTTTTCGCTCTTGATGAAGCCCATCTTCGCAAAGTGCTGGAAATCCGCTGATTTGCAGGCAAAGAACAGGATTCACAAACAAGCAGATTCGCAGTTTAAATCCTCAAATGCAAAAAAGCGGCTAAAAGGAATCACAAAGGACAAACTTATCTTATTGCTCTGGACGGATATTTAAAGAGATAGCAGCTTTGCTTCAATGTGCTGCGGGGTCAACAGCTCCCAACCCCCTCTCGGTCCGTCTCGGAGCTCCCCTGTCAGAGCTCCCTCCATGCCTTGCATCTGAAGATACCCACTCCGTAGTCTTGAGATATTGAGAAAGCGGTGTTTGATTGGAGCTGTTGCATTTAACCTTGCGGATAGAATGTGGGGACGACAATCGATGTGGGGTATTGGCGAGTTCGGGGAATAATGTGCCGAACACCGGGG
Organism: Gamarada debralockiae; assembly: GCA_002803225.1. NCBI lineage: Eukaryota > Fungi > Ascomycota > Leotiomycetes > Helotiales > Hyphodiscaceae > Gamarada > Gamarada debralockiae. The sequence goes on along the minus strand of NXFV01000700.1, from coordinate 154,806 downwards.
TTGGTGCAACGGCAGTGAGAGAGAGGATAGGTGGATTAATATATGAATGTATGCGATGCTCTTGCATTCTGTCGTCAATCTAGAGATTTGGGAAAGGTTTGGCTTGTGCGAAAGTATACTTGCGGATCCTACTTAGGTACCAAGCCACATGCCGAACTCACTGCTTCGAGGTGCATGTCCTAAACATACTTCATCCTAACGATTTCCTTAATTTCAGATTTCGATTTTGAAAATGCTTCCAGCCCCAGATATATCTGTTCTTGGTCGCGATCCGAATAGAAAGCATAGGATCAATGCGAATTCATTCCAGCAGCACGCCATCACGACCGTCAACGGTTTCCAATACGCTGCCTTTTATACAGACATACCCAATGAGAATAAAAAGGGGGCATGTTATGCCAACCTAGCTCGACATCAAATCGTAGCTGGCAGCACAGGCGCATGGGAGACACTGATCTTTGAAGATTATGAACAAACAGTCGATGATGGTCATAATACGATTTCGATAGGAGTGTGTAAAGGAGATGGAACGATTCATGTTGCTTTTGATCATCATTGTGACCGGTGAGGTTTTCTTTGAGATAGGGGAGTGGGGCTGATAGTGGGAAATAGGTTGAGATTCAGGATTTCAGAAGTTGGTGTTGCAGGTACGGAAGGGGATAGGTGGGAGGTGAGGAGGTTTGCAAAGACGCAGGACTTCTTGCCTGGCGTGGAACACAATGGGTTGATGGACGAGGTTACATATCCCCGATTTGTGAATGTGAGGGATGATTTGATACTTACATGGCGGATCGGACAGTGCGTTTCCTCTCCATCTCGCTCGAGCCGAGATTTATACATTGTCCATACCTTCATCAGCATCTCATTAAAATCCCTGAATATACCTTCATCTGCTGACGTACTGAGCAGAGCAGGTCTAGGATCCGATATCCTATTCCACTACTCCTCAACGACCCATCTCTACACCTACCTGGGACAACACCTAACCGGCATCTCAAACAGTCCCTATATCAACGGCATAGACTACCGTCTCTCTCGCCTCCACATTTCCTGGTGTTACAGAAACTTCATCCCAATCCCCGCCTCCTCCCCAGGAGCACATAAGCAACAGGCAGGACCCAACGGACCGGAGAATAACTATGATCTCAATTACGCCTATTCCGACGACCTTGGTCTCACCTGGCATTCAACTCTTGGTAATGTGCTAGCGAAACTTGGAAATCAAGAAGAAGGGGAAGAAACTATCAAGCCTGGAGCCGAAGGTGAAAGAGTCTTCGAGATACCGATGGGTAGCGGGATTTTGAACCAAGAATCGCAGTGTGCAGATTGGGAGGGCGGGTTCTGGGTTTTGAACCGCCAGAAAATAGACGACGAGGAGAAATGGGTAGTGTACTATCGCGATCCAGAAGGTAAGTTTCCCTCCCATTTTGACTTGGGATGGTGTTCTGATGATTGGGAGGGAGGTGGGCCAGTATGGCTATTGAAGCAGAATCGAAGCCGACGGAAACGGGGAATCGAGCAAGTATTTGCGTGGACAGGAGGAATGATGTGGTTTTGGCACTGCCGGGGAATACGGACTCGAGTCTAAGTTTGATGAGGGCGAGGAAGAGCGAGGGGTATAGGAAGTGGGCGACGGTATGGAGGGGTGAGGGATTTGATGGCGAGCCGTGCGTTGATGTTGGGAGGTTGGAGGATTCTTATGTGTTGTCGGTATTTACGAGAACGGAGGAGGTTGATGAGAAAAGGGGCGTGGTTGTGTTGGACTTTGATCTGGAAAGGGAAGATGGGGTGGCTTGAGTTTGAGGCTTCCAAACTTTTAGGAAATCCAAACTTTGAAAATCCTTAATTTCGAAGATACTAACTGTACAGATATCTAATTCTGGGGATGCCTATTCCTAAAAGAAGCCAAAATTTAAAAGATCTATCTTTAATAATATCCAACTTCGAAAAGACCTGTCCATCAATAGCAAGAGACACAGATCAACACATCTCTTGCCAACCTTCTCTTCCCAAGCACTTGCGGACTAAAAAGAACGAACGAATAGAAAATAATCTTGTATGTACTAATGTAACTTCTATACACACATTACTCTAATGGTATCTCTGTGTAGACGTCTATCACAGTTCTATCTGCGAGCTTTTCATTCTTCCTCTACCCCCTCTTTGACTAGCCCATGCTAAACGATCGACCATGAGCAAACGTACGCCAGAACACCTCTCAGCAAATCGCTGAATCAAAGCAAAAATACAATGCAATCACTCTCGCTTCCTTCCCATCCCGCAAATTAGTCCGACTCGTCAGCCCCAACAACCATTCCCATCTTCGCATTACCAACAGCAGGCTTGACTTCCTTCAATTTGAGAGGTGGAGTACCGAGACCGTTGCGGTTGCGAAAGAACAAAACACCCTTGCCTTCTCCCTGCGCTCCTTCTGAAGGCTCAACCCATTGGCACCAGCGGGCGGAAGTCCACAAGCTCTTAAGGAAACCGAGAGAACCGCCCTCGACGTTGGCGCGGTAGTGGCGGCCCATGACAGGTTTTATGGCCTCGGTTGCTTCGTCGGCGTGGTAGAAGGGGATGGTGGAAACGTAGTGGTGCAAGACGTGGGTCTCGATTATGCCGTGGAGAAGAGTGCGGCCAACGAAACCGAACTCGCGATCAATGGTTGCGGCGGCGCCACGAACGTAGTTCCAGCTTCCGGCGGAGTAGTGGGGAAGCGTGGGGTCGGTGTGCTGGAGGTAGGTGATTGCGACTGGAAATTGTTAGATTTGGGAATTGTAAAGGGAAAGGGGTACGTACCGAGCCAGTGGTTCACCCAGAGGTAAGGGATAAAGTACCAGACAAGCATGTTTTGGAATCCGTAAGTCTTGCAAAGAGAGACTAAGATAGTGATAGTGATGGCGAGACCGAGATCACTCAAGAGAATGAGTTTGGCGTCCTTGGCTTCGTACAGAGGGCTGGCTGGGTTGAAGTGGTTGACGCCAGTGAAGTAGCCGTTGACCTTGCCCTTTCCACGACCTTCAAGTTGACGCTCGTGGTTGTTGTGGCCAGTCACATTGGAGAAAAGGTACATGGGCCAGCCAAAGAGTTGTTGGCCGATTGAGTGAAGAAAAGTGGCGATTGGGGTTTCTTCGGTTAATTCGTGAATTTCGTGGACGAGCTTTCCGATACGACTAGCATACTCTTCACGAGTCTTGGGGACGAAAACCATATCACGCTCCATGTTTCCAGTGGCTTTATGGTGCTTGCCGTGGGAAATCTTCCAGGAGAAGTATGGAACGAGAAGAGCAGAGTGGCAGATCCAGCCAGTTGTGTCGTTAAGAATCTTCGAGGGAGAGAACGATTGATGACCACACTCGTGAGCGAGAACCCAAAGGCCAGTACCGAAAAGACCTTGAATGACGGTGTATATAGCCCAAACCCCAGTACGTATTGGGGTCGAGGGAATGTTTTCTGGAGTGACGAATTTGTTGAAGAGCATGAAGGTAATCGCAAGACTGGCGATGTCCCGAGCAACATAGCTCAACCCCCTCAAACCAGATCGCTCGAAGCAGTGTTTGGGAATTGCGTTTCGAATATCATTGATTGTGTAGTCGGGAAGCTCAAACTCGTTTCCGTATGTATCAATGAGCTTGCCATAACGTTCCTCCTTCACATCATCCAACGACGACATTGACGACAAAGAAGTGGTGGATGGTGATTGTCTTGGGGTATCACTTGGGGACCCAGCGGCCGTGGAAGGTGCAGAATCTGCGGTGGTGGCAGTGACCGTCCTTCGCAGGACGGTGCGCGCTGGTATCGAGGTCGAAGCCATTGTGGGAGTTGTATATTTAATGCTTGGGGCTTTGAAAGAGGACTTGAGGGAACAATCAAGTAATTGAGTATTCCGCGGTTCGATTGGGACGTGGGACAGCTCGAAAAAGGTATGTCGTGGTCGAAAGTGTTTGTTGAGATTTCTTCGACGGGAGATATCTCGAAACAAGGGAAGGGTGAGTTTCTGTGGAGGAGAACACCTATGAAATGAACTTAGTAAATGTTTCTTGATTAATTGAATTAATAGAATAATGGGAGAACATACAAACTTTTGCCAGCGGTACTTTCTCTTCGGCCAAATTGTCAAAATGATATTGAACGGTGTGAAGAAAGAAGTGACCTCGGAAGGGGTGTCGAGAGGGTTTTATTGTGTGTCCCGCCAAATTGACTTGCAGGCAAAGACCGTCGCCTCGTTTCTACAAGGGTCCCAATTGTCGAGCGTAGCTTCTCGGCAACAAATGATTTTTCTTAGGCGCTATCTAAGAGGATAACCGTATAGAAAGGGTGATTCGTTCTTGCAAAGATCTACTGAATATCAAAAGCTGAATTGGAGATATCATCCAAACAGGGAAGTTTCAAGTGTTACAGATCTAGATGTGATGAAACGGAAGTGCATTATCATTTGTGGGTAAGTTTTGGATATTCAACCAGACCAATTTCGTGTTCTTTAGGGGCATCAAGCAAGTCTTTGGCCGTCTTCAAGTTGTCTGCCCATATTTAATTTTGGCGTAGTGTCACCCAAGTTTGACCTCTACCAATCCTTCCTCCCATCCGTTTTCGTCTGTCATATGCAAACACCTCCCCTTTTTTACTATCATTTCCAGGAGCACCACAACTCGGCGGTCAAAGTCTGCCACAACATTATGCAGTTTCGCCACAAGAATACAACGACAAGGTCTGCTGATACCAGTCAGCTTGTACCTCCCCAATCCTGCCCCTTCGGAAATCATTCTTTTTCTGGCCTCTCTCTCAAACCTCACCGTCTTTGTTTCTAGCTTTCAAACAAGGGGAGTACCCACTTGACAGCGGCAACCACGATCTCGCTTTGGATTGTGGACGAGACACCGCCCTCTTCTCCTCCGTGAGCGTCGTGGAGAAAGCTAGGCATCCCGACTTCCAACATGCGTCTAGATTAAGTATTACTGGGGAGAAATCTGTGGGGGCGCCAGGTCGACCTGTCTTTTATCCTCACCGCCAAACGCATCCTCGGAACATACCCTTTGATCAAGTTTCAATAGTCCGCAGCTTTGATATGCCCCGTCTGCCCAGGAAAAACTAGCGGTGGCATTTTCAACATGCGCAAGGCGTTTTAATTCAGCTCGTCATCATCTGTCATCCCACGCACCTCTCACCCTTCTTTCAGCTTCAAATTTCACATGCAAATGCACACGCGGGATCGGGATCTAAGGATATGTGCATCCTTTCTTTTTCCAATCGGCTGATCAGCCAGGCACAGATATAACACCTTCCAGAACACAAAAACCCATCCTATCAAATGCATGAAGGTTGAAGGGATTTCGCGGCGATTTGACGTTCGACGTGCGAATTGTCCAATCAGACCCTGGTTGTGAGGACCCTTGCTGCAGGGACCGACGATCGCCTCTAACTTCATCGGGGTTTGTTGGGATTTTTGTTGAGCAAATTGTGTGGAGCTGACAGCCTTAGAATTGTGGAGTGAATCCTGGAAAAGCGGCGGAGGGAAGGTTTCTCCGCTTCCTCACGTGTTTTGAGCCTGCCGAGGTGATGGGATCCCACTGGTCAAGAAGAGAGAATTGGAATGGTGGAATGGTTGGGAGCAGCAATGGTGGTGATCCAACTCAATCCTTTCAGAGTTTGGTTTTAGAGATGCATTCTTCGCCATTGTTTTCCCTTCCGCCTCCTCCCATCTTTCAACGGAATTTCCATACTGTATGAGTTCACATGCCAAATTCAAGTCTCTCTGTTATCAGATTCGCAGCCCACTCATTCTGCATGTTCATCTGACCCTTAAGATCTCTTGTTGGATCTCACAGTAGCTGTAGGCTACGTCAGAGGCTGGACTCTTTCACATGATAATGAACCTTCCCACTTGTTGCTGTGAAGCTGAAGTCGTGACACGGGGTCCTGTGTGTATGGATAGCCTCGAGTCGTGGCTTGAGGCGTGTCCAATAATGTGGCCAGCCTTATTAAACATGAAATCACATTACGTGAGATATCTGTCTACTCCCGAGGGTTTCTTCGAAGGTGCTCCATTCTACCGTTTTCAGTCCTATCAAGGGTGATGTACATATGCACCATAGTGCCATTGCTGTAACGCCCTTTCCCATGCAATCCATATCCAGTACAATGTTTGTACACTTAGACCTCCAGCTCGGAGTCTGATGCCATATCCTGCACTCATCATGACACAGCTTATTTCGGCCACTTCTTCCATCCACGACCATGTCCTTTCTACAATCATGCATTAGCATCCAGCGAACACCGTTCAAAGGTGAAGGAACAAATACCTCCTTCCACTCCTGAATCATCGACGGCATCTCCAACATAGCCTGTCTGCGTTTCTCCAACCTATATTCACCCAAAATCAGCATTGTTCATCATTCCAAAATCCCCTCCCCAAAGCACCCTCCCCCAAAATTCCGTAAAACATCCCCATAACCTTCTCAAGTAAACAGCCTCAAGAAACGTGGAGATAACATACCGTCCCTTCATCGTCCGCTCGCTCTCCTTTCCCTTAACCCGCTGCCCAACACCCGTCCCTTTAACCCTCAACCCATTCTCCATTCGCCTCTGCAATCTATATTCCGTGCCCTTTATCGAATGTGGCAGCAAATCCTCCACGCCATGTTGTCTCGCCAGCTTCACCAGCTCTGCCTGTCTCCTTAAGCTGAAAACCGGATCGTGCCATTTTCCCGTCACAGGATGCTTTTGCGATCTGAAAGGTGACGGGGCTGCGAGGCCATCTTGCCCTTCTGGTATTTGCTCTGCAACTGTCGAGTCGAATGAAGTCGCAGCTGTGGCCGATGTGGAGGAGGCAGAGGATTCGGGGGACTGAGAGGATTGGGATTGCGGAAGGATGGCTTGAGGTGGGTACCGCGCGAAGAATCGTATTAATCGCGGGGGTAGCGATTGTGCTAGCTTGATGTATTGCTGTGAATTCATCGCCACGGTGGATAGCGTTCTGTAGAGCTTTTTCTAGGTCGAGGTTGGATAATTTTGGGAGAAGCGAGGTTGTTCGCTTATTCTGGCTGAATATGAATATGAAGATTTTCGATCTAACTTCAGCCTTGTCTTCCACTGGGAAAACCTTCAACTTGTCAATCACGTCGAAGCTTTTTCGCCTTCTTCGAAAGCTTCAAAGCTCAATACTCTGATCTCTCATTCACACCAGAGATACTCACTCGCTACTATATTGTCAAGGCTCATCTTTCAAAATATGGCGACAATCGCGAATGGATCTTCGGATGGCGACTCTTCAATACCCCCTCCTCTCTCCGAGATGAACGGCCGGTCTTCTCCTCCACCACCTCCTCCAGACTCTTTAGCACCTCCACCACCACCACCACCTAGCTTCTCAGCTCCCCAACCTCCAAGCGATCTGCCTCCTCCTCCACCCACAGATACACTACCTCCGCCACCAGAAGAGCCCAAGAAGAAGAAAGCAGGATGGGGCGCTCCTCGAGATCGCGGACCGCTAAGCATCGAAGATATTCTTAAAAAGAAGAAGGAAGCCGATGAGGCTGCCGCCAAGGTACGTTTCCACCCCCGCGTTAAGTTATACAGCTGCAATGTTCACAACACCCATGTAGTGTCTTCCCATGCATTCACTAACCGTATGATTTTCCAGCCAAAATTCTTAACAAAAGCCGCGCGCGAGAAACTAGCGCTGGAGAAGAGGGCAAAGGAAGTTGAGGAACAGAAGCGCAAGCTAGAGGCTGCACGAAATGGAGATAATACTCTCGACAGTGGACACACTGCACAGAACGGGAGGGAAGATCGGGAATGGCCATCACAACGGGAATCGAATGGGAGGGCCTCTTCATCCGTGCCGACCGGACCGAGAGCAATGCGCCACGGTGATACTCCGTCTGGGCCAGGTGCTGGTAGAAATGGTCAGCCGGCCAGGAAAGGAGATATGGCACCTCCAGCCAAACCGTTGACGACGAGTGGGAAAACCTTATCATTGGCCGGCGAGAAGCGTCCTGCGAATGGCGAGGATACAGAAGCGGCACTTATTCGAACACGTTATATGGGGGCAGAGACAAACCTCTCAACCTTTTCGGCGAAGAAGAAGCGGCGGCGAACAACAGAGAAGAAGTTTAATTTCGATTGGAATGCTGAGGAAGATACAAGTCCGGACTATAACCCTATATACTCTTCCCGTGCCGAAGCGAATCTTTACGGCAGAGGAAGGATTGGCGGCTTTGCGGAGGACATCAATGAAGGGGCAATTATGAGATATGCTAAGGCATTGGAGGAACGAGATGCAGAGGCCGGTGGAGCACGTGCGAGGGAAATCATGGAGATGGAGAGACGGAGGAAAGAGGACGCTGGACGGAATTCGCTCGACAAGCATTGGAGCGAGAAGAAATTAGAGCACATGCGGGAAAGAGACTGGCGTATCTTCAAGGAAGATTTCAATATCAGTACGAAGGGAGGAGCAATACCCAATCCGATGCGAAACTGGCAAGAGTCTGGATTGCCGAAACGTCTTCTGGATATTGTTGCGCAGGTAGGATACGACGAGCCGTCGGCAGTGCAGCGTGCTGCTATCCCTATTGCTCTACAAGCTCGAGATTTGATTGGTGTAGCTGTGACCGGTTCTGGTAAAACAGCAGCTTTCCTGTTGCCATTACTTGTCTACATTTCGGAATTGCCTCCTCTCAACGAGTTCACGAAGAACGACGGCCCTTATGCTATCATTCTCGCACCGACTCGTGAATTGGCTCAGCAAATCGAAGTCGAGGCAAAGAAATTTGCGGATCCGCTTAACTTTACTTGCGTCAGTATCGTGGGAGGTCACACGATCGAAGAGCAAATCCACAATCTACGAAACGGAGCCGAGATCATCATCGCCACTCCTGGTCGTCTTGTCGACTGTATCGAAAGACGAGTCTTAGTTCTCGGGCAGTGCTGTTATGTTATCATGGATGAAGCTGATCGAATGATTGATCTCGGTTTCGAGGAGTCGGTCAACAAGATTCTCGACGCTCTCCCGGTTGGAAACGAAAAGCCCGACACCGACGACGCAGAAGACGCCCAAGCCATGAGCCGACATCTGGGAGGCAAAGATCGATACAGACAGACAATGATGTACACAGCCACCATGCCGTCAGCCGTCGAGAAGATCGCCAAGAAATATCTACGAAGACCAGCCATTGTCACAATCGGTAATACGGGAGAAGCAGTCGAGACAGTCGAGCAGCGCGTCGAGTTCGTGGCCGGAGAAGACAAGCGCAAGAAGCGCCTCAACGAGATCCTCGCGTCTGGAGAATTCGCTCCCCCGATCATAGTCTTTGTCAATATCAAGCGCAACTGCGACGCTGTGGCTCGAGATATCAAACATATGGGCTTCTCGTCAGTCACGCTGCACGGAGGCAAGACGCAAGAGCAGCGTGAGGCAGCGTTGGCGTCCGTTCGAAGCGGAGCTACAAATGTCCTCGTTGCTACTGATCTTGCAGGAAGAGGTATTGATGTCCCCGACGTCTCGCTCGTCGTTAACTTCAACATGGCCACCAATATCGAGAGCTATACCCATCGTGTGGGACGAACCGGACGTGCTGGCAAGCACGGTGTTGCTATCACATTCCTCGGCAACGAGGATGCGGACACAATGTATGATCTCAAGCAGATGTTAATGAAGAGCCAGATCTCTCGAGTTCCTGAGGAGCTGCGGAAGCACGAGGCAGCACAGCAGAAATCGGCGAGATCTGGAGGGGGAGGCAAGAAGATAGAAGATGCATCTGGATTCGCTGGTAAGGGAGGAGGTTGGTAAAGACTAACGTCTTAATTACACATGAAATCGAAATTAGCTGTATTTCATTTCTTCTGAAGTCTAAATATGATTGAAATTCTTCTAGTGACTTGAGATCACGCCTTTGAATGAATTCTGAACAGTGACTAGATTGAAGTTGAGAGTGACATGCGCTGATGAAGATATTGTGGAGCAAGAGTTGAGACGAGTCGAGTTGAATTGAATTAGGGACGAAGGTAAAGGTGCAGCGATTAGTACCAGATGATCGTGCCTGAAAAAAGGGATATCACGTGGTTGGGTCCCCGCGATGGTCAGGAGAGGTGGGGGGTCTCGGTTCGGTACAGTAGGTCCTTGTGTACACGAAAAATCGCGTAAGCACCTTCAAGTGGTTTCGTCATCACGTGACAACGGAATTTAGGGTCAGTCGCAGATTGTGAAGCAACTTTTATGAGATTCGTTTGACCACTGTTACCTTTTCTTCCCAATTTATTTTATTTTATTTTTTGGCTCCTCTATTCAAGAACCAGTATTCCATAGCAAGGAGTTCTTTCCCCCTTTCAAATGATCAATTCTCAGAATCTCTAAAAAAAAGAAGAAAAAAAAAGAAAACCCGATCGGCTATGATGAGGACCGTTAGGCCTGCAGGTCGATAAGCCGGCAGCAGAGCAAATTTCCATGAGGTACCGGCTCTCCAAGCAGCCACCAAATAGCTACTGTGCCTCCACTTCGTCCAGCAGCTATGACCACAAGTCTTGATGAGTTGTTTATAAAAATGGAACTGTTTATTCATCTCCAGCGGCAAAGTAGAAGAATCACATTTCCATCACGGCGCTTCTCGACAGGTACAAATTGGCTTCCCTTGTAGCCGCCCAACCAGGGTCTTCCAAAGCCTGACTGGTCAACTCTGCCAAGAACGTTCAGCGCTTTCAGCTCCCCCGCCAATCACGGTACTGCTCCCCGCCTCTACTCCCTTTCCACGTATTCATGGGCGTCTGATCTCCCCACTGCCCATCGCATCGTGGCCATCCTGGAAATATCACAAAGATATCGAAAGTTTCGTTTCGGTATCTTGCGCCTCTTCCTGCGCCTCTCACGTTTGTTTCTCTAAATACCTGCATTGCCTCTGGCCTCTATCACGGTCGCAGAAAGCCGGACCTACCTTACATTTTGATACACTCCCCCACCTTGTTCCAGCGATCTTCTGTGCCTCCTCAGATAGCTTACCCGTCGACCGATTTGAAGATCCTATAAATAACATTTTGTGCATCATTTAGCGAATCCTTCATTGGAGCATTCAACGTCCGTACCTGGCCATGGCCACTCGTCAAGGCAAGCCTGACGAGGAGCTCTTCCTTTCAAGACCCTCGAATGGCGATGACAGCCCTACCGTCGAACCCTTGAGAATCAGCAAACCAACAAGTCCCAAGCCTCGAGCAGACTCAGCTGCTTCCGGTCGATATAACTATCCGCCCCCATCCAACAAACAATCATTTCCGCTACCTCCAGGAGCTAGCTCTGCGAATCCTCTGCCTTATCCAGACGACGACGACGACGATAACTACAAACCCTCCCGACCTTCCGATTCTCGCGCATACCGAGCTCCATACCCTGACGATAGGAGGCCCACACCAGAGAGAGCTGGGTCAGGAGGTCCTACCGATCAAGGTAGACCGGCGCCGAGCAGCAGGAAAGCTTCGATTGATACTGCCCCCCGGTTGACCAGCCCCAGTGACAAGAGAGGCCCTGGGCTGGCAGAAAGACGGGGTACAGGTCCAAAGCCTCTGCCAGAATCTCCGGGTCCAGAGTTGCCTGAGAAGGAGGGGTTATTCGCGAAAGCTCCGAGGAGAGACCCCAAACCCTCACCTGCCGCAACTCGACCTTCTCAAGCAAGCCCGTCATATCCAGAGTACCACAAGCAGCAGTACTACCCGCCACCTGTTCCTGGCGCATCTGAGCTAAATGGGACATCTGCAGGAAGTAGCCAACTCGGCGCACCTACTCCCAGCGCAATGAATCGATTCGCCTCCACAGCTTCAACGTCTACCACAAGAGCAACTAGAGGCTCTCCACCGCCACCAGAAACCCCAATCCTAGGACCTGGCGAACAAGCCGGCGGTGGTATTGAGGCTCGATATGCCGCTGCCGGCATCGCCGGAACTGCGACTCTGAGCAGTCTCCAGGCGCAGAATGCTGCTGCGGCGCAACGATCAAATCAATATGGACCACCACCTGTCCCACAAATGCCTCAGTCGCCAGGTCTCATACCTGCGCAGCAAAATGTTCCAAGACCATGGACGCCAACTGAGTCTCCAGACAATCAGCCACATGGCCCACCAACAGTTTACCAAGGACCAAACCAAGTTTCTACATCTGGATCTCCTCCGCCGCAGCGTGGCAGAGAAGGCTCAGTGTCGCAGACGAATACGCTCGAACAAGACTTCCAGCGCATGCAAATGTCGCATTCTCCCCCGCCAGCATATTCCAGTGTGACTCCAGGCGCCAATGGAGCAGCTCAGACGTATCCTAATGAGAAGCGTGCTGGTGCGCCTCCTACTGTCAACACGGCACCGCGCCCAGACATTGTCTCTCCTTTAACCTCACCTGCCTTGCAGCATCCTGGCCATCCAGCTTTTGCAAATGACCCTAGAGACGAAGCAACCACGACGCAACAACCGGCCCAGGCCCAAGCTGCGCCCGTACAACAGTTTGCGAATGCGTCACCATTCCAGCAGGGTGGTCCAAGTTCACCCCCACCGCTTCCAGAAGGATGGATAGCTCATTTAGATCAAAACTCCGGACAATACTATTATATCCACCTCCCAACACAAGCCACTCAATGGGAGTTTCCAAAAGGGCCAACACCTCTAAACCACGACATTGCACCGCTTTCTCCAACTGTTTCCACATATGGAAATCCCTTAGCATCGCCAGGAATAAGTCCATTTGGCAAGACTCCTCTGGGCTCTCCAGCCTTCCCACCACATACTCCTGGGTATGCCGAAAGTATCATGAGCATGACGTCTCAGGCTCCAACTGCTGCAGGTTTTTCTGGGCCGCCCCCGAGTGCTGGTGTCGATATGTACAAAGTTGCGCCCACCAATGGAGTTTATTTTGGTCCATACTTGCGGTATGTCAACATGGACATGGAGAGGGGAGTATGGCTCGGAACTATTATGCTCGTTACAGATGCTCCTCAGCCTCCGACCATTCACATTCATCAGAGCGTCGATCTGTCCCCAAACCCTCGTCAGCTGAAGCCAAATCCAATATTTACCCATCAAAGGTGGACGTTTTACCGATACGACGTGGATCTTCAAATGGGAGAGGGTCCGGGAGACAAGTGGACGTATGCGATCACCTCGCACCTTGGTTGCACGCGTTATGAGTTCTTAGTAGCTGGACGTTATGAGACCAATTGGCGATTCATTGCCCACTCTGGAAATGACTTTGCCATAAACACAAGTTTGAATGAGCGCTCAAAGCTTGGAGGCATTGGTTTTATGTGGAAGGATATCTTGCAAAAGAACGTGGAGTGCGGTGGCTTCCACGTGCAACTTGGTTTAGGAGATCAAATTTATGGGGACAGGTTGTGGAAAGAGGTCCCTCTTCTCAAGCAATGGCTTGCCATGAGTGGAAAGGACAATCGAAAGAGCGCAGCTTGGACCGCCAGGCATGAAGAAGATGTTTCTCATGCTTATTTCCATTACTATACCAGTCATTTTGACCAGCCGTACTTGAGAGAAGCCTTTGCACAGATTCCTCATATCCTTCAGATCGATGATCATGACATGTAGGTTTCTTTTGATCCACTTTCCAGACCTGAAACTAACAGCAGGCAGATTTGATGGCTTTGGCTCTTACCCAGAATACATGCAATCCTCGAACATGTTTAAGAACATTGGACGGATCGGTATTGAGATGTATCTCCTCTTCCAGCACCATACAACACTTGAGATCCTTCGAAATGTCAACACAGACACCGATCTATTTACCATCACAGGGTCCGGTTGGCATTTTGTCAAGTACCTTGGCCCAGCAGTTGTTGTCGTCGGACCAGATTGTCGCTCAGAGAGAAACCAACGTCAAGTCCTCGCTGGCCCCACCTACCAGGGAATATTCCCTAAAGTTGCGATGTTACCACCCAGTGTTCAACACTGTATCTGGATGATCTCCGTGCCAATCATTTACCCTCGCCTGGATACCGTGGAAAGTATTGCTCATACAATGGCCACAGGCAAGAAGGCTGTTACCGGGACTTACAACCTTCTTGGCAAAGTCACGAGTTCGGTGGCTGGCGTGGTAGGAGGAAAGGAGGTTGTGGCCTCGGGATTCTCGCAAGTCAAGAAAGCAGTTGGAAAGTCTGGTTTGATGGGCGGTGTTCTTAATACGTTTGGTGACATCGATATTGCTGATGAGCTGCGAGACATGTGGACACACGAGTCGAAGGATCTGGAGAGGACGTACTTGATCAGAACTTTGCAAGGCATTGCGCATCAGAAGGGCATCCGCATGACTTTCTTGTCTGGGGGTAAGAATACAAGGCCGATTCTCTAAATGAAGAAATTACTAACAAATCACTAGATGTCAACTGCTGCGGTGCTGGTTTAGTCCACGATCCAAGCCACCCTAGCGACCACAAGACAATGTACCAAGTGATATCCTCCGCCGTCGTAGCTGCACCGCCACCATCCTACGTTCTCAAGATGCTGCACAACAACAAGCTGCTCTACGTGCCAGCAAACGGCCAAAAGACCACCAATCAAGTCTCCGACACAAAAGAAGATATGATGGAGATCTTCCAAACCGACACCAATGGTGCTCCGAGGGAACTGAAGAAGCTGATGGGTAGAAGGAACTACGTTGCATTCGTAGCCTACGATCCCGGGGCAATCGCAGGAACAACATATGCAGCGAGCATGCACAGTGGGCAAACGGGTCTCGCAAAGTTGAGTCTGGCGGTGGACTTCGTGGTTCAGGGAGATGGAGGATTTAGTCCACCAACGAAATACGGGCCTGTGATTATCCCAAACCTAGAATTCGGTCGATGAGGGAGGAGACTTTTGGATGATGACAATGGATGAATTTATTTAGGAATCTTTAAGCATTTTGAAGAGGGAGTTGTGGGAAGCGTTGAGAATTACTTTTTGATTCCTCTATTTCCTGAATTGAATAAAGCGAAGAGAAAAAGACTTGATATAAAGCGGACCTTCTTCCCATGCGCTTAATCGCTGTGCAAACCATCTACCGTACTCAAAGCATGCTCCCTCCACCATTATCCAGCCTAATTGGTAGTCAGAGGTTGAACAGCTTCTTCAGCTCTGCTGCTGTGTCGTCGGGACTTGTGACGGAGTGGCCGATTGTTCTTGGATCCTCGTAGATCTCGTAGTCGTTACCGCCCTTGTATGTCTTGTCTCCGAAGAAGTGGATGGTTGTGTAGTGTACCCCGCCAGCTTTCGCTTCGTTCTCGAGGTGTTGCAGGCAGTAGGTTTTGTCCCAGCCAGTGGGGAAGACGTCGAAGGAGATTTGGCCACCGATCGAGTATCTGTTCAACCAAAATCAGCTCAGTCCCCAAACTCCCAAGAACCATTTAATTGACAAGAAAAAGGGGTACTCACGTCAGCCCCAAATCCACAAACTTCTCCTTCAAAATACCCACAAACGTCTCCCGGATTTTATGCTCTTTATCGTATCGCTCGTACTCATTTCTCTCCTCCACGCTCGCATTCCGTCCAATGGGGGACACATTAATCATACCATTGCGAAACTCCACAAACGTGCCTCTCTTCACGGGAATGTCCAGATCAGCCACATAATGCAGGATGAACTTCACCAGCTCCTTATATCTCGGTTCTCCCAACCACTTAATGAAACTGTGGGATGCGAGAGGTTTGCCCAGCTTGTAGGCAGTCAGGCCGTTCTCTGCGAAGCAGAAATCGAACATCGAGGTCACTGGAATGTCCGACGTGCCGAGTTGTTCTTGTTGCTTTGCAAGGTCCGAGCCGCCGACGAATCCGATTGCACAGTTTTGGCGGAGGGTGGAGAGAAGGTTCAGCATCTCTGGTGTGACAGTCTATACAATTGATATGTTAGTAAGTGTTGCGCATACGTGTGGGAAAAGAGTACCTACTCGGCGCGCAAGAGTGAGAGTGCCGTCGACATCGAAGAGGCAGATTGTGTTCGCAATTGGGCGCTTATCAAGCGGTGGGTAGGATGCTCCTGAAGCCATCTTGAAGTTCGACAATTGATCTGAAGGATGTGGTGGAAAGTTGTGTGTGAAGGTCGAAGACAGCGGGGCGGTCAGAAGAATAATGTATCTAAAGTAGCTAGCCGTAGTGGGGTTATGGCGGGACAGCCGGGGCTTTGCAGGGGGGTAGTCAGCTTGCTGGCCTCTACCGGGCGAAAAAGCGGCCGATTTTGGCCTGTACGCAATACCAAAAGCCGTACTTCAACAATAACAAAACTTTCTCAGAGCTGTATTAAATTTGCTGGAGCTTGATTTTAGAGCTCCAAAGAAGTCAAACAGTTTTCTGATTAATTTTTGAATTTTTTTTAATAAAGGTTGTTGGTTGTTATTTAAGCCTGCAAAAAGGACAGAGGCGCAGGCCAAAATCGGCCACTTATTTCGTCCCTGGCTACACTGGCTTTCGCAGGTTTTCCCTCACCATGTCAATTTTATTTCACGACGTTTTGAAGTCTTAACGGCAGAATCGACCTAGATACTACTCCTGGTATTCTTATCAAAGCCAACGATTGATATTTATTTGTAAATTGTGTATCGTTGAAGTAGTGGACACTTGGTCGTTACTTTTCATCTATAACGACTCCCCACGGATGATCAACATTTCCGTACATTATGTCCTTCAACCATTTCTTCAGAAGAGCAGCGTAATGACCAGAAGTGCCATCCGCCATTGGGATTTCTAGCTCTTCATCCCGGAAACTGATAGCCGATACTGGTGTGATGAAGTACTACACATCGTTAGCTCTCAATTCTTCACAGAATCTCAACGATTGGGATGGGAAATACTCACAGCAGTTCCGGACAAAAATGCCTCGACCAATCGTCCTTCTCTGTGGGCCTCTTCTACTTCCAGCATTGTATATGTTCTCTCCACAACATCCACACTCTTGACTTCAGCCGTCAAGTGCTCAGAGTCCTTCACTAATCTCTCCCTTGCAAGCTCTAACACACTCCGTCTCGTAACTCCATCCAGGATGATCTTTGAATCCAAGGGTGCAGTTACAAGTTCCAGTCGTCCGTCCTTTGTCTTCCAAACAACGAAAAAGTTGCTAGCCCCTGCCTCAGTCACTTCATGCTCTTGCTTGTCGTTCAGAAGCCACAGTATTTGGTCATAGCCCCTCTTCCGTCCTTCCATATGACTAACGAACGCAGGACCATAGTTTGCTCCAACTTTTGCATAGCCGAATCCACCGGGCCAGGCACGAGTGTCATCCTTAGATGCGAGGAGCTTCAATCCAGGGGGCTTCGGGTCTACACCAGGTGGAGTTCCAGTTGAAAGATCTGGCCATGGGACCGCAATGATGAAGAGCAACACCTCAGGTGGTGAAGTGACACCGAGTTGCTCTCCATTTCCAATGATTGTTGGACGGAGATAGAGAAAGGTTCCAGGGCGGGATTTTGGTAACCAGCCTAAATGAATTAGTAATTGAGGGTGTATAATTCAGTCGTGGTACTCACGTGGACCGTCAAGAGCCATAAAAGCCTTCAAAATCTTCTCCAACTCCAAAGGGTTGAAGGGAGGCAGCGCAACACGAGTAGAACTCAGCACCAATCTCGCACAATTCTTATCCGGCCTGAATAGTCGTAACTTTCCATCATATCCACGATATACTTTCATCCCCTCAAAGCATTGAGTAGCATAATGAAGGCAGGAAGCAGTTGGCATGATGGTCAACGGACCGTAAGGCTTGATCTCAGGTGCATGCCATCCAGCATCCTCAGTCCATTTCACGGTGACCATGTGGTCCGTACAAGCCTTAACAGACCACACCTCTTTGCTGTTGAGCTCCGGTACCTTTCGAGGAGTAGTTGTATGGGTGATAGTAAGTTTTGAGGCATCCAAATCGTGGATTCTGGGTTCTTCTTGGATGTGAGCTTTGAAACCGTTAATGCCGGATTCCATGAGGTCACCCATGGATTGAAAGGCGTGGCCGTTCATGATGAAATGATTTTCTTTGTAAGGTTGTTGAGCAATTGGATTCAAACGAAACTTTCCGGAAATAAGCAATTGAACTGTGCTCTCGGATAAAAACGATAGATACCTGACGATGACTCAACTGCGAGACCGAAGGCGTACGGAAGTATCTTTAAGTTATCCACAGATCCACTCTTGTGGCCTTGGAACAGTCCCAAAAAGAGCGTATCTCTGAAGACGATAAGAAAAGATTCAAGAGAAAGTCTTTATAAATAAAAATCGAGAATCAAAAGGAAGGCAAACCTCGTACGTTTGTAAGGAATCTGGCTCCACATAGGTGGCCGATACGAAGGGAGATTGGAAAATGAGTAAGCCCAGTGGCTGGTTTACGACGGGTTTTCCGACAACGGAAATTTTCGCTTGACTTGAAGCCCGGAACGGGGAAGCTGGTCACGTGGAATGAATCTCATCTTCCCCAACTACTTTCGCCGGTCCTTTTAAGCTTTTCTCGTGGTTTGATGAATGACTCAGAAGTCTCTCAGACGATAAGTGCCCTTGGACAGTGGCCAGGTATCTTTTCTTGCATCATCTTCTTGACTTTTAATGCTCCATGATTCGAAGTCGTATCTGTCCTCCCTTCATCCGCCCCTCAACATAGAATATCATGGAATTTTCGCAAGTCAGTTGGGCTTTTTCTCTGGTATTATCTTCTCCTTTAACGGCTACTCCTCTGATAAGAGTCCGATGAGAATTGGAATGGAATATGATATCAATCTCTGGATCAGTTTGGGTGGTTGATAGAGCGTTCGATGGTCTCACATTTCAAATATTGAAAACGCTTGAGCAATTGAGGGCTACGTCTATATCTATCATTCCAGGAATCTTTCAAGCGCTGGAATAGTTCCTTAGCTAATATCATGAACCAATCCTTGCCGTCCACCCTCAATTATTGATGCCTTCTTCCTATGACTCAATGCACCCGTGAAAGTCTTCTCAAGCCCTTTCTTTTAGTAAGCTGTATCTAACGTCCCACAGAAGGATCAGAGCCTCAATTTACCCGGCTTCAGTCGATCCAATGGAACGACATCGTCCAGATCGTACCCCTGAGTCTCGCTTCTGGAGCAGACGAAGACGCAGCACTCTCCAAACACCTCAGCATTGCACATCAGCACCTCTTCAAAGACCCCTACCAAAAACTAGCATGGAAAGTAACCGTTCCCACATACGGAAAATGGAGTCCAGCAGTGAACGTTGCGTTAATAAGCAACCACGCCATCGCCGACGGCACCTCCGACGTAGCATTCCAAAAGACGTCTCTGGAAGGCCTGCAAGAGGCTCGCTCGCTTTCGAATCTAGAAGCCGAATGGCCATATATCGTGCCCTCGGACATAGCCAAGCCCCTCGCGGTCGAAGACTGTCTCGGTTTCTTTCCCCCCAAAGCTCAATCTCTTGCTCACTACAAACGATTCGACTAATCTGAGCCAATGGATGCTTGGATCGCAGCATCGCCATCTATGCCCAGTACCGAATCTTACACCTCCCACCAGCTCTTAGCTAATGTAAACGAACCTCAAGTTGCACTCATCCTACAAACATGTCGATGTCTAAAGATCACACTCACAGGCCTCCTACACGGCCTGATCATCTCCTGTCTCGCACGCAGAGTTATGTAGCGAAGGGGTTCAAAGCAGTAACTCCTTACTCCATGCGACGCTTCACCGGTATCTCAAACGACGAGATCGTGGGCCACATCTCCATTATAACCACCGACTGGCACCACCCATTAATCCACTCAATCCGCTCCACAACGCCGCCTTCCTTCCAGGAAGAAGTTATCATTGTAGCCATCGCGCAGCAATACCAATCCGAAATCACCTCCTAGCTATCCCTCGTCTACACCCATGGCCCAACCATCCAATGCAGTATCGCAGATCAAGGATCTAGACCAGTTCTGCCAGGAGAGAATGAATAGAAATCGGGAGTATACGTACGAGCTTTCGAATGTTGGGGTTGTGAAGATACCGAAGGATGGAAAGGAGAGGGTTGTGAGATTGGAGAAGTTGGTATTTACGCAGTGTGGGATGGGTACTGGCCCGGCGGTGGGACGTGGTGTTGTAAGTTTGTCGGGTGGGCCGTTGGTTGTGGCTCTGTATTGACAGGAGGGCGTACTAGAAGAGGAGTTTATGGCGGGGATGAGTGGGTGGTTGGACGGGCGGTTAGAGGGCATGGGATCGTAAGAGGCGAGTGATTCGGGGGCTGTAGCTATCAAGCCGTTGAGTGTCGGTTGAGGCTTTGGATGACACAGATGATTATCTAGGAACCAAGAAAACCCAATTCAAAGAACATTGCAAAGAATCCTTAAACGTGGTATCATTATTCGTATAGTCCGTTCTGGCTGATTACACTAGGCGGTATCTTAAACTTCAACGGCTTTCATCTCATCCCGCACACATCAAATCATGCCTTGGTAGGATGAACAAAGCTCCCAGCGGGTGAGCCAGCACCAGCAGCCAATCTCTTCTTGCTCACGAGTGTCAATCCCGCTACGAGCAAGATAAGTCCCTCAACACCAAGAATGACAGCCAGAGTCACCATAGCGCCAATGACGCCTGCAACAGTATTCGAGATACCTCCAGATGAGGAAGAAGTGGCAGTGGCGGAGGGTGAAGAGGAGGTCGCAGTGGAAGTGGAGGCGCAGATTCCAGTAGTGTTTCCGCACGCAGTACACCAACCGGCCTGATCTCCAATAGCAAACTTATTCATCTGCTCAGCGAACGTGTTCCATGGCAACAAAATCTCGCTTTGGTTGAAAAGTGGGTAAGCGGTAAGAGGATTTTCAGCCGCAGTTCCGTTCGAAAACAGGAATCGGACGAAGATTTGATTGTTGGTGGGGTAAGACGTGTTTGAGACTGTGGCATTTGTGACAAGCTCAAAGGTCATAGAGGAAGCGTAGTCGACGATTCCGGTGAAGTTCTCGGAGACGGCTGGGAGTTGGGAGAGACCAAAGAAAGACAAGAATGAAGCATAGGCTCCGAATTGGATGCCGATTTGTTGCTTGGACTTGCCGGTGATTGTGCTGTTGAGTTGTTGAAGGATTTGAGCCGCGAGGGTAGATCCTGCAATGGCTCGGATGGGCTCGGAGCTGTTGTATGCCAAGTTGTACTCGTGGTTGTCTGCTAGGGTCTGCAGTTGGAAAAGCGTCTCGGGGGCAAGGATGTCGTTGGATGGAATGGTTGCATTGTGGATCTCGGATACGTGAATCAGATCATAGACTATAGAGTGTCAGTAAAAATTTCAGAGGGCAGCTCAAGGAACCTTACTTGTGTAAGCGTTTCTGAATGTATCTGTAGTAGCAGTGAAGGTGCCATTGATGACAGGCAAAATGGATTGGTAGAACGCCGCTGTGGAGTTCAACTTCTGCATGTACTCCGCGGAGATATAGTAGTTGTTGGAGCTAACAACAGCATTTCCACATCCACTGGAACCCTGAAGCCATGCAGAGGTCTCTGAATTGGCACTGGATGCTGCTGATGCTACAGCATTCACGGGAATAAGTTGGAAACCATTCAATGGAGCTTCTACGCTTGTGCCGTTCGCCAATTTCTGAGTGCCGAGAGTGGCTCCTACTGGTGGATAAAGTCCTTGAAGAAATCCAGCGGCGGAGTTTTGAAGAACAGTATCGACTGGAGCTTGGACGCTCAATTGCGAGTTCCTGACGAGGGGGGAGCTGATTGCAAAGATTGGAGAGGGAGCATTGGAATCGATGTAGCGGTTTCTGTAGAAGTCTCCGGAAGCATAGACTTGAGCATATCCAAGATCGGTCAGAGATGTGGGAGAAAAGCTCTTGGATGTTCGGTCCCCATGCCGGTGGAAGATATAAACTCCGAGAACCGTCTCCTGCCCTTGAATAAGAGGCACGATGGAGGAAAGGAAGAGGAGCTGTTTGGCAAGCATGTTGACTAACTTCAATGCTTATGTGGATTATCAACCAAACCCCAAAGGAAATGGTATCGTTGTTTGAGTGACTGAAGGAAGAACACAGGAAGAAAGTCAAAAGAAACAGACTAAGGGAGCTCACAAGATATTATGAGCGATTAGATGGCGGCATGCTAGCTCCTAGGAGACTGACATGGGACGATCTTATCTCTACTGCAAGCACCCTCTTCTTCCGACTTGGCACTTGGACATCGAGAATGTTTGCGAGAGAGTGGTTGCACAGCTCCTCGCAGAATCAACCTCTCCGAAGGCACAACAATCCAATAGCTGGAGTCTCCCACCCCGTCAAACCGATTGTAGACCTGTTTTCCCCCTCACTTGCACACCTTGTCTCCTGCCAAGGCTTAAGTAGACTAGTTTCTTTTGACCTTCTAGCGAGTTCTGGATCATTTCATTGGTTCAACTAGAGCCAAGACTCTTAAGCGCTATTGAGGTGCAGTAAACTGTCAGCAGTCCGGCCAAACCTACCGCTTCCAGACTGCGGCTAAAAGTACAAATTTTTGTCACTTGTTGCAAATGTCGTTAACTTTCTCCTGCGACTCACCTGCCTATCGATGCCGTTCGTCCCGGAGGATGATCTTGTGTTTTAATTATTCATAACAATTCATGAAATCTGCGACGAAACTATGGTGAACGAAGCGAGAAGATTACAAAGGGAGGCAACTTCGAGGTGATTGAAGTTGTTTTTGAGCTTCTCTGTGGCCTAGGTTTCGGGCCCGCCCGAGACAGTTGGGAGCGAAAAATCAGGCGGGTGAGATTAGCCTTCCTGACGAGACCCGCCTTCTATTTGTACGTGAGGATGGGTGTATCACGGTTTGAGGTGCGGGTATATTGGCCTCCAAATTTCCGCTGGTGGGAATGAACACCTCAAGAAGGCATGGAATGTATATTCATACGAGTACTTTCTTTGCTTAGCTTCAACCTAGTAAGTTACTTGCGAATGGGTTAGAGCGCTTTCACAGGATTGAAGTGTTCTCAAAACTCAAAAGCCGACTGCCCCTCGTTCGTCGTGCGGCCGCGTTTGATTGGCACAAGATTCGAAGAACTCTCTAAAATCGAGGCCCAATTGCCTCCTTTTCCGCCACATCGAGGAGCAGGCTTTCAAGACCGTACCTCGGCAGAAGAGCTTCCCCGGAATTAACAGATCGAAGGGTATTTATATTTCTTATGTCTCACAACCCCTTCCCTTCACGTCCTCATTCTCCTTTACAGAGCTCAGGCGCAGAACTGAGCAATCTACTCTCTCTTCCCATTTTATTTTTCTTCTTGAAACCTCAAAAGGCGATTGACTACAGCACCTTCCACCTTCAGCTCTTCAGCATCTTCAACAATGACTTCCACCACGGATAAGCAATTGCAAGCCGCCGATGGCGCGAAAAAAGAGCGTGATTATGGCGCCTTTCAGAACCAGTTATACAGAGGTTAGTCTCCCAGGCCAATGGATAATATAACCAAGTATTAACCTCTTGTGCTAGCTGGAATACTGCATCAACAGCTCCCCCTCGTTACAACCGATCCCAACAAATTGGAGGAACAAGCCAAGAGTATACTCAAGCCAACTGCATTCAATTATGTTGCAGGAGGTGCAGGAGAGAGGGCTACAATGGATGCCAATCGACTGGCCTTCCGCCAATGGAAGATGGTTCCCAGAATGTTGAGTAGGTGATCTTGAGTTGTGCGACAAGGCGCCATGGCTGATTCGCCTTAGGACCAACAACGAAGCGGGATTTGAGAACAGAAATATTTGGGGAGACATATGGCCAGTGTCCCAGGAACTATGGCTCGATTGACAAGGTCTAATGAACGATTGTAGAAAGCCCAATCCTCATGGCTCCAATTGGAGTGCAGACAATCTTCCACGAAGACAAGGAAACGGGCCTCGCAGAAGTGTGCTCAGAAATTGGCGTACCCTACATCCTCTCCACAGCTTCGAGCTCCTCCATCGAAGAAGTAGCAAAAGCCAATGGCAAAGGACCTCGATGGTTCCAACTGTACTGGCCACAAGACGACGACATTACGATCTCCCTCCTCAAGCGAGCCAAAGCAAATGGATACAAGGTGCTGGTGGTGACATTGGATACGTGGGCTTTGGCATGGAGACCGGCGGATCTCGACGGTGCTTACATCCCATTTATGAAGGGCATTGGGAATAGAACAGGTTTCACGGATCCAGTCTTCCGGGAAAAGTTTGCAAAGAAGCATGGAGGTACACCTGAAGAAAAGGTTCTGCAGGCTTCGCAAGAATGGACTGCTGATGTTTTTTCTGGTGCTGCTCATTCTTGGGAAAGTATTGCTTTGCTAAAGAAACATTGGGATGGACCTATCGTTTTGAAAGGTATCCAGCATCCGGAAGATGCTAAATTGGCAGTTGAGCATGGGTGTGATGGCATTATTG
This sequence comes from Gamarada debralockiae, assembly GCA_002803225.1. Lineage (NCBI taxonomy): Eukaryota > Fungi > Ascomycota > Leotiomycetes > Helotiales > Hyphodiscaceae > Gamarada > Gamarada debralockiae. The sequence goes on along the minus strand of NXFV01000700.1, from coordinate 130,493 downwards.
TTAGCAATCATGGAGGTGAGTACTGATCTGTGCCAATTTCTCGAGGTGCTGCTAATGTTTTATAGGTCGACAACTGGACGGTGCTGTAGGCTCATTAGAGATGTTACCGGAAATTGTGGAGGCAGTGGGCGATAAGCTGACGGTACTATTCGACAGTGGAATTAGAACTGGGGTCGATGTCATCAAGGCACTCTCATTAGGCGCCAAGGGCGTTCTTATTGGACGACCTCCGATATACGGACTTGCAGTTGCCGGAAAAGTATGTTCAACCGCTCATGAAAGTATCCACAGTTGGAAATCGCTGACATCTTACTTAGCAAGGAGCAAAGCAAGTGCTTCAGGGTATCCTGGCGGATCTCGATCAGTCAATGGGCCTCGCAGGAATCGTGAATATTGCTGGATGCAACCGTTCCATGATCCGGAGAGTCCAATATGGAGGCGATGTTAAGTCTTCTAATTAAACAAATACGATGTCTGACATCCCATTCAACTCATTTCTTCCTCTTTCTGCAGCGTTGAAATCGTTCTCGGTTCCAAAAATCACGCCCAAGTGGGATTCAGGGGTGAATCACGTGTGTCCCTTACGACATGCCCCGATACTTCTTTGCGTGACACTTCAGGGCTACCCTACCCCGAACATGAGGATGATCTCGAACTTGTTGAGAGTGATGTTGTCACTAACTCTAAGGGACTATATATAAGTGGAAGATAATTCTCTAGATGTGTTTCCTTTCAGAAATGGCAACCATACGCATGCTTAGGATGCAGACCAGAGCCCGACTGAACATCACCCCATCGGCTGGTGACCAACCTAGAGAATACCGGGCTGAGATCCAGGAGGGAAGCGCCTTCGTAAGCCAGAGTCTCCTGGTTGAACCCACCCAAAACTGGAATGGCGGTGATTAATAGAGAGGCGACGATACGTACAGCAACAATAAGAAAGTCTCAATCTTCTATGGATGAAGGGACCTAACTCCAGAATTTGATTGAAAATATTGTATTCGTCACACAAAGAGCAAGCAAGGAGGCATTCTCCAAGAAGCTATGAGGAAGAACGACGAGGAAACTAACCTAGATGCTGCGTGGAAAAATGTGGCTACTGGCAGCCCATAAGTACCACTCAGAAATTGAACCTTATTCTTCGAAATCTCATTTCTGTGCACTTGTTGAGAGTGGAAGCTAGAGAGGTGAAAAGGAATGGGATCGTTATAAAAGAGCATTAATACCGTGCGGGAATGGAGAACCGTTTCAAAATTTATCACTATGTGCTCCATAAGCTTTTCATTTAATTCGTGTCTGCCCCATTCCATTACGCCCTGCGAAGCCACAAAATGAACCAAGAGACTCGGGATCAGACCTCCATATTCAGTTGGATACTGGAGCACAGGATACGATGGATGGATTTTGATGCGAAGAACAGAATTGAGATATGCTCGATCAGCTATAAGACAGAACACATCTTAACTTCAATTCCTTCTATCTATCGTTCCTGGTCTAGATCTAAAGGTACTCACAGCTTGTTGGGGGCGGTTTGAGTAGTGGGCCATTGGTAACCGGCTGCGTCGCTGAATTTGTATCCGTAGGAGGAGGTAAAGTCGTCCAGAACGGCTGGGCCACGGGAACCTGATTTGTCATAATTAGCTTCTTCTCTCAGGGTCAGAATTTTTAGGGGAGGCTTACCATATGGGTATTCCATGGGAATGATCTCCTTATTGTCATCGAGGTAGTGGAGGAGCGGCGTGAAGATTCTCCAACTGGCATCCAACTCATCGTCACGAACGAAGTTGGAGTGATCGCCCTTGAGAGCGTCGAGAATAAGGGACTCGTAAGCCTCAGGGATCTTGAGGTCGGAGAAACGTCTTCGGTAGGTCAAATCGAGCTCAGTGACCACAGTTTGCATGCTCAGACCAGGAAGCTTGGAGTTCATCTTGATGTACACACTCTCGTTGGGCTGGATTCGCATAACGAGCTCGTTTCGGGGAATGTCTTTGAAGATACCAGATGTGACATCCTTGAATTGGATTCGGATCTCGGTCTTCTGCTCGTTGAGAGCCTTTCCTGCCTTTAAGATGAATGGTACACCATCCCATCGCTCGTTTTTGATGTAAGCCACCATAGCGCAGAAGGTTGGGCATCGGGAGTCCTTGGGAACTGTATCATCTTCCTTGTAAGAAGGCTTGCTGCCATCTAACGACTTTCCATATTGACCGATGATGACGTTCTTCGGCTCAATAGCTGGGATTCCTCTCAAAACTCGGACCTTTTCATCACGAATATCCTCTGCTGAGAAGGAGATTGGTCGCTCCATGGCTAGGAGAGTCAAGACTTGCAAAAGATGGTTCTGCATGACATCTCTGATTATGCCAAACTCGTCAAAGTATCCGCCACGTCCCTCCGTACCAAATGGCTCCTTGAAAGAGATCTGGACATTGTCGATGTGATTCCGGTTCCACGTAGCGCCGAAGAATTCGTTACCAAATCGCAGAATCAAGATATTCTTCACCATCTCCTTTCCCAAGTAGTGGTCAATACGGAAGATCTCCTCCTCCTTCCAGTTTGGCTCCAGGGCCTTTTGCAGGTCTCGGGAACTTGCAAGATCCTTGCCGAATGGCTTCTCGACCTATTACGAACCCAATTAGCTTGTGAAGTAGCTGCAACGGAGGGCTGAGTCTTACAATGATTCTTGCAAGACCAGACTTAGGGTAGCAGTTCTTCTTGAGGTGTTGAGAGACAGTTGTGAAGACACTCGGGGGCAACGCCATGTAGAAGATTCGGTTCGACTCCGTTTGATTCTTCTCGAGATCCTCAAGATGTTTTCGTAGCTCAACGAATGACTCGTCTTTATCGTATTGTCCGGAAACATACGTGCAGATTGAACAGAAGTCCTGCAACTGTTGCTCCATATCCTTCGTTGGAGTCTTAATGTATGACTTGACGCGCCTGAGGTATTCCTCATGGTCCATCTTTGTTCTTGCATATCCAATAATCTTGATATCTTTTGGGAGGAATTGATTACGGTACTATCGGAGGATTGGTCAGCGTCTGTCGATTTGTATGCCGCGGGGCACAACTTACGAGGCCAAAGAGGGCTGGGAACTGTATAACATTGGTTAGCAAAGACCGTGCAAGGGCTGTCGAAGGATGCTCACTGTTTTCTTCTTCGCGAGGTCGCCAGATGCACCCAAAACAACAATGACCGTGTTATCCTTCAATTCGATCGTGCTGGTGGGGCAAAAAGCCATTTAGTATAACCGCGCATCAGAGGACGTGAAAAGACACCATTGAAACAAGAAAAGTTGAAAATAATGCCTTCTAATCTCCCCACAGCTTGTAGAAAATTTCCAGTTCATCCGGGAAGCTGGCGCTCTGATGCGACAGCTCTTTCTCGACGGGCGCCGACTTCTAGTGTCGTAGGCTTGACGGGAAAATAAGACTGGAGACTCACCCAGCATTGACAGGCTCTTCTGGCTTTATCACTGTGTCGGCCATCTTGAGGTATCCAAGAGGATTGTAGGATTGTATGACGTAAAGGGGGAATAGTGAGGAATAGAGAATCTGGGTCCTGTTGTTATGAGGAAGGCCAAGCTCTTTCAAGGGAAAATGTTGGGCGGTGTTGGTCCCTCGAGCTAAGGGCGGGGTCGTCTTAGTCGTCAAGCGAAGGAAACGTAACTCCGGGACCTCTCCGACCCTGTTACAGCACGTTTCTCGCAACAGATGACTGTCTGATCCTGAGTGTCGAGACGGGGAGATTGAAATTTCTTGGAGGGTTTTCAGGAGGTCATCGGCTATGTGAAGGACGAAGTTCTCAAGCAAAAGTGTTACTAAAGACCACCATTTACGCAGACCGGCAAAAACTGGATTTAAGTTGCGGAGCTCAAGAAGATATGCGTGCTTAGAAAGCATATTGCGTCGGTGCCTTTTCATTCTAATCGATGATTAACACTAGAGAGTCTGTTCTCAGCCTCGTCCTATGGGATCTTCGGAGACGATCCCGTTCGATACAATTCCTCTGTGACGTGGTCTCAGTGATATTGGTGGGGAAGGGCTTTCTAGAAGCTTGCGCAGTAATCATTTGGCTCTGGAACAATCTTGTCCTTCTCCTCGCAACAACCTGCTCGTAGGGTCAAGAAAGGAAGCACGTTTCTTTTTGCGAAATCCGAAGCTCCCAAGTCCGTGGATGAGATTAGGGGTTTACGCACAGGGACTCTACCAAGACGAGGAAAAGATTTCCGGTAAACAAAGCGCAGGTTCGACTTCCTAGAGGTAAACATCACGATGAATGACTGGAACTTACTCAGCGATTTGGACTCCAGCTACAGCCTGGTGATATGAGTCTTTGATCTCTGCGTGATATGGAGGAGGACAGGAGGTGGAGCGCAAGTCCATCACTTCCCATTCGTCTTGTGCATAAGAGCAAGACAAGTCCCATTCATTTAATGGTTTCTAAATATTTAAAGCAGGGTGTTGATGAGAATACAAGATGAACATCATTAATTGAAGGTAGCAAGTTCGGCTGAAGCCCGCCCTCAAATTGAATCGGAGTGAATAATACTATATGCAATTGAGAGTTCGGGGCTTGGAAGAAGGTCTCTTTAGCTTCCAAATCGTTGAAACAAATAGCAGGATTGACGTAATATATTAAGCTCCAGTTCAGACGGGTATTATACCAGCCTTTGAGTCCAGATCCCGTGTCGAACAATATTTGAAAATCAATTGACTGAATATTGAAGATCAACTTGGCCTAAACTCGGTTATTTTCGACCTTTCCTGAAATAGAATAAGTAGCAAATCACGTGTCCCACTTTCGAGATTTGGGGAATTCGCTTGGAGAGAATTCAAGTTCTTTTCGACAACTACGACGACACGACAAACTCGAACTTCTCTCTCGATTTCAGCCATCCGAGAGACCTAAGTCAAGATGACGAGCGAAACTGGAGGCCACAGACGTAAGCTCACTGTTTCCCCCATTGTAATGGTGTGGAAACGGAGAGGGAACAGTAGAGAGTGCGCAAGCTTCCTCTCTCTCTCCATCTCCGATTCCTGCAGCAGCTATGAGTTTACAAGATACTAACCTCTGTCTTTAGTCTACGTCAAGTGAGTAATGTCCATTTCCGAGTCCGCGAAGGATCTCCCGAATGCTAGCGCTGGATGGTTGAGGAGGATGAGTGGGAAGCAATCAATTACTGGGGCGCTGGGCACCGGCGATTCTTGGACTACGAAGACATTGATGGAATGACGAACTGACATGCGGTTCATAGGGGACGCCACCTGAGCTATCAGCGTGGAAAGCGCAACACCAACCCGGGCACAAGCTTGATCAAGATTGAGGGTGTTGATGATACCAAGGCCGCAACGTATGTGGAATCGATGTTCAGGACATAGCAAGAAACTGACGTTACCACAGGTTCTACCTCGGAAAGAAGGTCGCTTTCGTTTACCGTGCGCAAAGAGAGGTCAGAGGGTCAAAGATCAGAGTTATTTGGGGCAAGGTTACCAGACCACATGGTATGCTGACTCGCAGGCAATGGAATGGGAATCAGGACTGACATCTGCAAGGCAACTCCGGTGTAGTACGAGCACAGTTCAGACGCAACCTCCCTCCTAAGTCCTTCGGCGCATCGGTTCGTGTTATGTTGTACCCATCTTCGATATAAGAGGAATGGATGGATGGCTTTGGAGTTGTTTCGCGAAGGGATAGTGACGGTTGACATGCCGGAATAAGGTCATTGCAATGGGCAATGATTAAGCATGGCTTTGCTAGTAGAACCCGAATGAAGCAAATACCAAACAGGTGGATGACTGGATTGAATGTGAATTGAGAGATGGAAGTGCTACTTTGCCTCGAGGTCAATGGTATACTATAGGTGGATATTCACCTCTATGTCACAAGTGTTTTCATTGTCGGTTCATAGATCCGTTCTCTGGGTTTCATTCTCCGACTCGTAGGCTTCATTCTACTTACGCATATATACCGCTAGAATGCAATTATACTCGGCAGGGAGTACTTATAAAAGCATACCCCACGTTCTTCCCCCGCCAACAATTTCTTGTGCGCTTCCATTTTGGCTATGAGAACCCCACTATGGTAGGTTACGACTGGGTATTGCCCAAAGTACTACTTTTGAGATCTACAACTTGCTCCCTGATGGCCAATTTTACGGGCTTGTGGCGGGTTCAAATGCAAGTTCTAGGTTCTTTCTCTCGGAGGCACACCAGGAATACAGCAGTCCCACAAATGTCTGACTCTATGAAACGAAACAAGGTATCGGGGCGCGGGAAAGCTCAAACTATCAAGATCGCGCTCTCTATGGACGCACCCCTGAAATCGTGACGGCCTTCCACTCTTTCCGACGTCCGATCTCTCGAGATAACGTGATTGAATATCTGGGGCCGAATGTGTTACTCACAAACCGTTTGACCTTCTAGATTCGTCGTACTCGCATTTTACGGCAGATTTCAAAGCTGCATTCGAACATGCCACAAATTAAGATTCCCTCAGTCCAATACTGAACACAATTGGTAGGAATTCAAAGTTTCCGGGGGTTCCGACTTGAGACTTTTGAACACTGCGGCCGGGTGGATGATAAAGGTACCCGTTCATCAAGTTATCCACTTTGAAAGCCATGAGAGGAGGGTCCGGCAGCAAAGCAGGTTTTCTGCAGTATCAGGGATCGGGGGGCAATCATGCATTTGCCATCTTACAGCGGCCTGATGCTCAAAATCAAATGCCATAACTTCTAAGATTCTAGAAGTGGTGCTACTTATCATGAAATCTTCTAGTTTGCGGATGAAGAAGAATACGCATTTCTGGTGGCTCTACACCCAAATTAGGCATGGATCAAGATCACAGGACGAATAGCTCCACAGAAGAAAAGCCCCGGTCATTCTTCTTTCACTGATTACGACGTGGCTCGAGCTTTTCACACCCAAAACGTGTCCAAGGGTACAAAATGGAGTTGCATTAGCTGGCCTAAAGTGGATAGCTGGAGATCAGCTTGCGTGGTTTTCCGTAGTGCATCCAAGAGTTGTGAATGGCTCTATCCAAACGTATTCAAGTATCTGATGCAAGTCCCGTATTATTCAAAGTAGACTGAAAAGTTGCGTGTATGTACACCAGTGACAGCGAGGCAGGCTGTGAGTTGTGCACTTAGACTGGGATATATGCGATTTAGAGTAGATTGTCTTCAGTGTGCCGTCATAATTAAAACTCTCGCACACCACTTCAAACTCTCCGTCCTCAGATCATCTCCTACTATCATCTTGAGCCATCAATCGTTCATCTAATTCATCACGAAACGGCTTTGACTTGGTTCTCCAGTCGCCTACAATCGTTTCCGGAATATCTGAATCACCGTCGCTCTCGTCCTCAAAAGCCTGCCCAGACATTCCGTTCGTTGCTTTTCTGAGGCCTCAATATCTTTTTCTGTATTGTTACAACTCTGCAAAACCCGCCTTGCTCAATATCAACCTTGCACGACTGTTACAAGTTACAAAACACAATTCAGACGCTGGATTGCTGCCAGTGGACGATCCTTTGACAAGTCTACCGTTCCAACCTCCACTTTTATCGATACCTTACCGACACCAACCTCCGCACAAGCCCGTTTCAAAACGATAAGGCTCACGATCGTTTAATTAAAGCTATCGCAGCTATTGAGACCCACAGGCAATCCCATTTCACTTTCCCATAAAGAGATTCACGATGTCTCAAAACCATCCACTACCGCCGCCTCCCGGCCAACAGCAGAGGCCTCAACAGCAGCGACAACGCGCGAAGTCCTCCTTCAGTTTCCATTCGCATAAGAGCAGTGGCAGCGGTCATAAGATTGATCTTCACGAAACACACGAGGAGAAGGAATCTAGGAGACTTCAAACGAAAGCCGATCCGTCAATGGCAATTACAGAGGCAGAGCCATGTAAGTCAAGCATCACTTGGAGCGCGCAAAACCCGCGCCATATTGCAGCTTTTGTACTAATTCTACGATAGCTACTGTTGCCAGAGAGAAATCATCATTGGCATCTATTCGAGCAATCCAACATCGAGATAATCAAGGGAATCCAATCGGTTCGTTCTTCCCTTCTATTTCCCACGCTTCACTTGCTGACACTTCTCTTTGAACAGCCGACCCAGATCGATCAAACCCTACAAGGAGTCGATGGGAGAGACCTCTCGATACAATTCGATCCTTTGAGGCGGCCATAGATGGTAGCTACTCGCGGAAATCATACGCGCGCACTGGTCAGACCTCCCTGAGCTTCAATATGGATAACACATTGTCGATGGCAATAATACTGACGCGTTTTCTCAATTACAGAACCAGCGGATTCGGCCTCCAATTTCAATCGTCGAAGCAGTTATTATGGAGGTATGTTTGAATTGGATTATTTCTCAACCTCATTCATTCGCAATTCTTTCTTCAAAATACATGTCTATTCGAAATTCCATGCACAAATTCGTTGTGAGATGTTAAAGGCTTTGATATCCTTCTTTCAACTTGGTACTTGGAAGCAGAGGACCTCCACATGGGCAATTGAACGGCCGCAAAAGGTCTGCGATACGAAGGCCCAAGAGACTCCAGTTTTGTAGTGAGGTCCAAAAATCATGGAATTCAACATTTCTCATGGCTAGTGCCAAGCAACTACTCTTGGCGGCAATCCCGTTGATTTTAGAGGATCTTCAAAGTTCTTATCTTAGCTCGTTGTGCCGGTGGAGCAAAGGTCTAATGCCTCTATTTTACAGGAACCCAAGTAACTGCGGACGAGAGACCAAGATACCCCCAGAATGGCTATTATGGAGGAGGGCGCGCTTCATCATACCGCCCTGAGAGTACATATATGGATGGAAGATCAAATGGGATGACGAGACCCGACAGTTACTACAACACTGGCGACAATGGAGCAGGACCCAGCAATGGCTATTATCCTAACCGCGCTCGATATCCTCGGACTGCGTCAGAACCTCATTTCGGTAATGGCGGTGGTGTCTATCCACCGAACGGAAATCCTCAATCATACGAAACCGTCACAACTGGAAGCGGAAGTTCAGGAGATCCAGCAGGATATTCGACTGATCCAAGCAGTGAGAACAGTTCAGTGGATCGAGTTGTTCCTTTGCCTCCGAAAGAGCCTGCAGAGATATTCGGATTCACCGGATTTGGGAACAACCCGCAGTACTTACCTCCTGGCAGTGGCTTGAACGAGCAGTATGTCAGTAATGGTGGTCCCGTGCAACAAGGGAATGGATACCAAAATCAAGGACCTCCTCCAGTGCCACGTAAAGAGAGCACTGGCCCTAGAGTTCCGATCAAACTGGGAGCCATGGGCGGAAATGCTCAGCCTACCGAGAAGAGACTAGGAGCAGGAGAGAAACGGAAGAGTTGGTTTGGGAAGCGCTTCAGCAAGTCCTAGATCCTCTCTTGATATCGATCGCAGGACGAGAGGGATGCGGATTCTGGGAATTTGGCAAACCACAACTTGGATAGACGCCAAGTTCTAATGACGTTGATGAGATGGATAAATTCCCTGGATCAGGTTATAATCGGAAATTGGATTGGGTGGGTTTGAATATCTGGCATTGGTGGCGTACATGGATCTCATAACGCTCATGATCCTGAGCCATTAAGGCGAGGGAGGTGGAAGCTTGGATTTATGGTAGATACCTCTCTGCCTATAATTGCTTGTACTTGGGTTCGAACAGCATGGATATAAGGGTTGGTTGGAGGCTATTAGGACTGTTCCATGACCTCTCAATTTTTTATGATAAAGCGCTGATTCCCAAAATTAATGCCCTTACGTTGACCTTGACTCCAAACGACCGTTGCCAGTGGTATCTTATGGTTACAAGCCCTTCTTTTCCTTCTCCGCCTTCTCAATAGCCTCACTCTGATCTTCCATCATTGCCACAATGACATAGCCCACCAGCACCACGTTTGCCATAATTGCTGCTGTAGCTCCCGCATATGTTGAGTTGCCTGGAGTTGTCAGTCTTTGCGCTATATATTCTTGGGCAAGAACATACCTCCAAATACAGTATCCACCGTAAGGAAATAAGTGCCAATAGGACCAACAACCATAGCCAGAGTGAAGCCCAACAGCTTGTATATCACATGCCTAGTTGTAGTTAGAATATATCCAGACTCAGGTGATCAGATTGATAAGGGTCACCAGGGAGAACACTCACGCAGGAACAGCAGGCGCAATATTACTATTCTCTCTGGCCACAGGCTTGAAATCATTCTTGTCATCCTTCCCCAACTCAGTCTTCTCGTCTGATACATTTCTTCGAGTCGTCATGATGTTGGTTGTGAAGGAGTGTTGGTGGTTGCATCGATGCCCCTTTGATTGAGGCGGATTTTATTGGATTCAATGAATCCGCTGACTGCGCGTCGCGCTTGGGCCAGAAAAGTCGCGTTAGAGTGGATTTTACCGTAAAAATTACAACCTCCATCGTCACTCGACATCTTCTCTATCTTCACCTTTGCATATCTCCTTGCTCTGGCAAAATTCACTTTCCTTGGCTGGATTTCTGATCTGGAATGCGTTGGATTATTTTGGAGGACATAATTAGGGCCTATTGTTCTGGAAAGTGAGGAACGTGAACTACTGTGCGGAGGAAGAATTCACTCCACAACGGCCGACCTCACCTTTCAACTTGACTTCGACCCTCCTTCTCCAACCTTCATCCTCTCCGATATCGCTCTCATCACGAGGACCACCACCCTCCTCCTGTCAAGATGGCCTCCAGCCTGGGCAGAAACCAGACTTCACTTATCCCCAATTCACCACCGGCCAAGCGACAAAAGACCGACAATGGCTACATTTCGACCAGCACTTCAGCAACCAACACAGCAAGCAATACTCGCACATACAACTCCGATGCCGACAGCGGTGACGATCTCTTCGAGGGATACATACCAGATACTCCCGCTGTTACCAGTGGGAAGTACGAGACCCAACCCACTCAGATCATCGATCGATCGGCTCCCAACCTCTCTCGCCTTTCGAGCCCTCCTGAGACACCTCCCAAGAATGAGGTTCAGGTTCCCGCTTCCTCACCATTGACTGGCAAGGACACCCAATCTACAAAGCCTTCATCAAATGGCATTCAACGGAGTGGGCTTGCGCCTCAGAAGAGGTCGTTGGCTATGAGCATGGCTCCTGCTGGTACCGCATACAAACCTCCTCATGGTATCATCAACAAGCCCGCCCCGACGAAGACGTTCATCACAATCGACGACGATGACGAGGTCCAAGTCGTCGATAGCGACAGCTCTGAAGACGAGTTGAGTGCACAGGCGGATATCAAACCTTCACTTTTCAAACCCAAGAGTACTGAGAGCTCGTTCAACTCATTATCTCCTTCCCAGCCATCCAATGGCAATGCCAAGTTCCATAGCATCGTCTCAAATGCAACATACAAAGGTCCGACGTCTTCAAGTTTACTTCACGGCAATCAGGGTCGAGATTTCGCAGCCACTTCCTCGAGTATGTCAAGTGGATCGAAGTCAATGACTTCAGATTCGATGTCGATGGGCTATGGTAGTACTAAGAAGCCTCAGATGCAGATGAAGCCTGAGCGGGCAGCACCCATTCAGGACATCACAGTGGACTCGTTGAGTGATGCTGTGTTGCGAGAGAAGGTCACGAGATTGAGAATGGCTTTTCCAATGACGACGGTTTTGATGTGTCAGAATGCTCTGATTCGCTCCAGAGGGAACGTTGACGATGCTGCGAGTTTGTTAGTTGGTGAACCAACTCCAAGCTTAGGCTCCGACGAGATCGAAAGCCCCCGACGACCAGTCGTACAGACGTTTGCACCGCAGATAGTGAAGAAGCCAGAACCACCGCAGATGAAGCGAACCTTAGATGCACCACTGGCTTCTCTGAAGGACAGATACTCTTCCACCCAAGCTCCAGCCCCAAAGCCAGCTGCTGTTGTTACCCCACCACCCAAGAAGAAGAAGCTCGTTCAAGGTCGCAGAAACCCTTCCTCTCCCGCCGTTCCTGCAGTTTCTTCTCCGCTCCAGCGCCAACCTTCACCTGTCATCTCCCTCGATGAGTATGACTCCGACTCAGGTGTTGCCTCAGCCACGGAAGAGGAGGATCCAGAACTGGAGGATCGAGTCTTGAAGTTCTTGAACAAGTGCACTCTCGAGGAACTAGTCGAACTCACCAACACTACCAAACCTTACGCTGAGTTGATGATTGAGGCACGCCCTTTCAAGAGCTGTGATACAGCGAAATGTGTCGAAAATCCAACGAAGACCAAGGGTGGAAAGAGAAGCACTCGAGCTCCGATTGGCGAGAAGATTGTCGAGACTGCTATGCTCATGTTCACTGGCTATGAGGCTATTGATTCTCTTGTCAAGAAGTGCGAAGAGCTCGGAAAGCCACTTTTCCAAGAGATGGGCACATGGGGTTTCGATGCCTTTGGAGCTGCGAAGGACGGCGAGCTTGAAATGATTTCTTTTGATGACGAGAACGCGTCCCAGCGTGACTCCGGAATCGGCTCTCCCAGCAGCGGTGCGGCTTCTTTGAATGGTGATGTTGATGACGATATCAAAACCAATTCAAGCACTCGAAAGAAGAACGTCAACTTCATCAAGCAACCAGTTATGATGTCGACGGACGTCTCGTTGAAGGACTACCAGGTCGTTGGTCTTAACTGGCTCGCATTGATGTATCGACAAAAGTTGAGCGGCATTCTGGCGGACGAGATGGGCCTCGGAAAGACAGCCCAGGTTATTGCACTTCTCTCTCACCTTGTTGAGACCGGCCGTTCTGGCCCTCATCTTGTTATCTGTCCCGGATCGACTTTGGAGAACTGGCTGAGAGAGATCCCAAGATTCTCTCCTAGTTTGGTTGTTGACGTTTACTATGGTATGTTCAACAAATCCCTGTGGAGTGGCATTCCAGCTGATTTCTCTAGGTCCTCTGAAAGAGAGAGCAGAGATGGCGGAGAGCATTCTGGAAAGACGTAATGAGATCAATGTTGTTGTCACCACATATGATTTAGCTGCCAGACCTGAAGACAATAAATTCATGAGACGTCTTAAGCCAGATGTAAGTTTTCTTGGCTCCCCCTTGATTGCATTTACTCATTATTTGCAGGTTTGTGTGTACGACGAAGGCCACTATCTCAAGAACATCAAGTCTCAGAGATACCAGCAACTTGTTAGGATTCCAGCCAACTTCAAGCTTCTTCTTACAGGAACACCGCTGCAAAACAACCTCCAAGAGTTAGCTTCGCTTCTCGCGTTCATCCTCCCCGAAGTCTTCAAGGAGAAAGAGGAAGATCTCGAATTTATCTTCAGAACCAAGACTACAACACGTGACACAGATCACGCAGCTCTTCTGTCTGCCCAACGAATTGCTCGTGCTCGATCCATGCTCACGCCTTTCGTCCTCCGTCGTAAGAAGCAACAAGTCTTGAAGCATCTACCAGCGAAGACACTACGTGTCGAGTACTGCACTCTTCGTCCATCCCAGGAGAAGATCTACAACGGCCATGTTGACCAAGCCCGCGAGCGTGCACGCATCCGTCTTGAAGGGGGCAAGATTCCTAAGTCCGAGACTGATGAGAACAACCCTCTCATGCAACTGCGTAAGGCATCTATTCACCCGCTGCTCTTCCGCCGACACTTTACCAACGAGATGATCGAGAAGATGGCCGACATCCTGCGCAAGAAGGATCCTATGAACTTCCCATCGGACAAGAATCACCAACGCCACCATCTAATCGGCGAGATGCGCGGCGGTTCGGACTTCTGGCTTCATCAATGGTGCCGAGACTACCCCTGCATTGCCTCTTTCGACATTCCCGATCTCGCTTGGATGGATTCGGGCAAGGTTCAGTCTATGATCAATCTCGTGAAGGGATATAAGGAGAATGGTGATCGTGTTTTGATTTTCTCCCAGTTCTCACTGGTTCTCGATATCTTGGAATCGGTGCTTAACTCCTCCTTGATCTCTTTCACTCGCATTGACGGATCCACCAAGATCGACGAGCGTCAGACTTTGATCGATACTTTCCGTGACGACACATCCATCACTGCATTCCTCCTTACCACCAAGGCTGGAGGCACAGGCATCAACTTGATGTTTGCCAACAAGGTCATCATTTTCGACGGCTCTTTCAATCCACAAGACGACAAGCAGGCAGAGAACCGCGCTCATCGAGTCGGTCAGACCCGCGATGTTGAAGTTGTTCGTCTCGTTACTCGTAATACCATTGAAGAGCAGATTTATGCCCTGGGTGTCAGCAAGTTGACGCTCGATGGACGAGTAGCTGGCGATGAGGCTAGCGAAGAGAAGGGAGAGCAGGATGTCGCGCGGATGTTCCTTGAGAACATTACGGCTAGCGAGGAGCATACGAAGCCCGCTGTTGAAGGCGGCGAGGAGGATAAGAAGAATGAGAAGGAAGAGAAGCCTGCTGAGGCTGATGATAATGCGAAGAAGCACCATCCACTCCCCAAGCGCAAAAAGTCATCTATCCTCGATACGATCAAGAAAAGCACCGATTCCACAACAACGAAGGAAAACGAGATGCTTGTCTGAATACCTGGATACGGTCTGGGTTTCTGTAGATATTGAAGTGTTTCGAGGGACGTTCTTGATCCGGTAGATTCACCAAGTCTTGCTTCGAGGGATTCTTGATCCCGTGGATTCATGACTCCTCGATTGATTCCATGGACCGCTTGGGTTTCGCACTCGAGAGGCGATGAAGGGACATGTGTATATGAGATACATGAGAGCTTAGGAGTTGATAGGAACGAGCTTGCTATATATGGGAAGAGATCTTTAGATCTTATGTCTGTAGAAGAGTAGATAATGGTAGCATAAGAGATGGAGTAAATGAATGAACCCTCTCTCCAGATGATGTGACATGATTGAGATGCCTGCAAGACCACAAGCCACGACGCCCACGATTGCTGGCCGTGTTGAAACCTTCCAGAAGTCAGGGAGATTATTTGAACCCGGATCAACATTGCCATTTCAAGAGTGAGTGCCCGATGTCGATCTTTAATTCTGTACGCTAATCAACTTCAGTTACCGAGTGGGAGCAGGTGCTATGCTGTCGAAAAAGTAACAAGTCCAATCATTGGGTTCATGTGAACAGTGAGACTCGCGTGGGTCCTCGGCCTGGCTTGCCCCTTCTGTAGGCAATGGGCATGTCCTTGAGGACCTTGAAGCGGAGCCTTAGAAAGTGGTCTGGCTCTCAAGAAGGGCGCACCTAACGCTTCAAATCTGACACCACACCTCAAAGTCGCTCACAACACAACATCTGCGCCATTATTATGTTCATTTTTCATACCATTTTCCATTAAATCATGATGAGCTCCGGCACACAGAAACAGCCCATGCTTTCCCCGCTTATGCTTCCCCCCAAAGCATGCTTGTGTGCTATCTTACAAGCCAAACCTAGAACCAAACCATCCGCAGGATCTGGGTATAAAGCGCCTTCCTACTCAGGGCGCCAAAAGATACAAAGTCCACCATACCCCGAATGGCTCCCAAAAATCCGATGAAAACTGCGTTGCGATGAGAGAAAATGTATGTGCAGAGAACGAAGGATGTGTTGCTGTATTCAGGAAGAGTTGTTCTTAAAAACATGTATAGAGTAACGTGAAAACGATGCCTCCTGAGAGGTAAGTTGCTTATTGACCAAGGCCAGGGGTGCACCAAATGAGCAAGCTTGATCTTCAAAAGCCGAAAGCTAAGGTGCAAAACGTATATAGCTAGTAAAGCTTGGTGAGTCGTGAGTCGAGACACAGTGTATGCTGAGTTGACCAAAGCCCTCTTATCCAAGTCCTTATTCAAGCAACGTGCCGCATTTTGGACACGGAATTCGCTCCGACCAAGTGCCTTGGCCGTCTGATCTCAGATCTGTGATCGTGATAGTTGTTGGCTCCGAGTCATCTGCGGGGTTGAGCTGTGCAGTAAACTTCCCCTCCCAGAGCTTGCGGCTCGATTTTGATTTTTTGCCGTTCGTCTTTGATCCCGCACCATTGGTATCTGGCTCTACCGAACTGCTGTCCTCGACTAGTCGCTTGTAGGTCTTTGTGAGGGCGTCATCGATTATACACTGCTCGTGTAACCAAACTTTGCAACTGGGGTTCTCGCAGATCTCCATCGCTACTTCGGGGTTGAAATGACCGCCACAGACACAGTGCTCCCGGATTTTCTGCGATTGATGTTAGTAATCAGCCTAAATTCGTGCGAAGAGGAAAACCCACGGATAACTCCTGCGTCTCTCTACAGAACGTTTGCCGCCAGTAAAGCTTATATTGCAAGTTATCGTCTTCCTCCAGCCAATGGCCTATTTCCGCCTTTCCAGCAAACGACAGCACATCCAGAACCTCCATATAATTCGAAGCTACCAGCTCGTGACTCCCATGGTACGTTCTTTTCCCTCCGTGTGGGCTGACTTGATCTGGAGCTTGTTTCTTCGGTGCTGGTAGTTCATCTGGCCAGTACATCCAAGCAACCTAAACGATCAGTTAATTGGACCAAACTCTAGATATTGGAGGTAACCACTGACCAATGCATAGACATGTTGTGCATTCTTCGCTCTAACCTGTAAAATCCTCGCAACCCAAAAGTCCTTCGGCTCCTCAACAGCTTTGTCCCTTGGAGTTGTCTCCCCTCTTACAAAGACGAACTGATTGTTCTTGTACACCTCTCCTTGGACTATATTGTGTTAGCACAACCAACTCAACACATGAAGCTAGAAATACTCACTAATGAAGTTATTATACTTCTTCATCGAGTCCCACTCATCAGATGGCACCACCGTGTAATACTGATCCAACTCTCCCTCTCTCGATGCGCCTTGAGCAACAAACGGCGAAACTTGATGCTCGGCATTGTCTACAAGTTCTTGTTCCTTCTTGGAGAGCTTCTTCTTCGTGGTCATCGGCGGGTATTTGACTTCGAAGGGGACTTTGCCCGTTTGATCTGCGGGAGTCGCTGAACGCGAGCCAGGTGTCTCGGAGTTCTTTGCGCGTTTTGCCAGTTGTTCTTCAGCTTGTAGAGCGCTGAGGCCATGTTTCGGAGCCATCGCGATGGTGTTTGTAATGCCTTGCGAGAGAGCTCGAGGTGCGACAAAATTTGTCACGATAGCGAAGGTGATTCGAGAGCGCGTCACCCTGAAGCTCTCTGATGACTGCAAAGGATAGCTGTATCCCGAGATGATGGGTCCTTGAGAGCTGCTCGATGGGTGCAATGAATTGTTGATTTGTCGCAAAGTGAGGGATGAGCGCTTTTGTCGGTGGCTGGGAAAGACGCGGGGGCCGCGAAGGACGAAGGAGCTTCTGTCTGTTTAGAGTATTACTGTAATGGCAAAAGCTTCAACGACCTCGATAATCAAGGAACACGCGGCGCAAGTTGACTGAATGAGAGGGTTAAGTGAACAGTGGTCAAAAGTGAGAAGCATTATTGTGGTGACGCGACCCAGGATCGCGAAAGTCAGCGCTAAGGAAAGGACCCCTGTCAGTCATTGAGCTTTCCTGGAAGGAGAATCTTCGAATTGCTGCAAATTTCCTTTGTGCTCCAGAGTCGCATTGGAAGGTGCACCGTTTCCATTTGTGCAATGTCACCTCTGTTGTAAGACAACTTGTTCAATTCTTTCCCATTAGCTCAATAAATCTAAGTGTTACAGAACCTGGACTCTTTTTTGCTCGAGCGCGGGCTGTTGCGCGTTGGAGTCCAACGATGGCATTCCTCTTCCTATGTCTGAGAATTGTGAGCGTAGCGCAATTCATTGGGAATAAACGACTGCTTCTTCTCTATTTAAAAGCTAAGAATTTCATTAAAGGAGAGAAAATGCCATGAAAAAGGTGGTATCAAGAATCTCCTCCAAATTCTCGTTCTCCGTTATCCGTCATGCATTCCCGTCGTGTCTGTCATATTATCCATTAACGCTTCGTACAAAGTACCCTTATGAGGCTCCCGACTCCTTGGCAGTCTTCTTCTTGAACAGCTTGTTCTTCAGCTTATCCGCCAAGCCCACGGGATGCTTCGGCGCAGTGCTTTGGGCGAGGTGCACATTTCCAGTTCCTCCTCGTCCAGTGTGAAAGTTCTCATTCTCCATGCTGGGTCGCAGAGCAACTTCGGGGATAGCTATTTCGTCTTTGCGCTCGGTGGCTTTCTCGTGTGGGGATCCGACTGTGTGACGCGAGTTAGCACTTATTTGCTGGATAGGAAGGATAACGAGCTCTTGGAGGACGGATTTAGAGCAGGCACTTCAATCCATTTGAATAGGAAAGGACTCGGAACCTCTCAGCCCAGGCTCTTGGGATACGTACTATTTGCAGCTCCGCCTCTGCCGGTACTGAAAGCTCCATCACCGTGGTCACCAACAACTCCCTCGCGGACGATCTCGCCATCACCATACCTTCGAAGCTGTTAGATCTTTGGGGACCGGGGACTTCGGTAGGAACTAGGGAAGGCATACGGAGTAGGATCAACACCAATGTTTCCAGCTCCTATTCAAAACAAGTCAGCTACCAGCCTTGTCGCATCGAGAACGCTCAATCATACCTCCACGACCGTGGCTGACTTCCGTACTGTTTCTGGCGCTCATGATTGCTGTTCTCGGTGTCTCGAAGAGTTTTTGACGTTGAATTTAAGATGTAGTTCTGCAAAGATAGAACAGCCACCAGGTCAATAAATAATCTGCTTAGAAGAATGATGTCCAGAAATAATAGGGGCGGTCCAGCTTTTAGACCAAATCATTTGAGCAACAAGGCTTTCTTGGCTTCCTCATCTAGCCTCACACCACGTACGGCCCGCAATCGGACGTAATTCGATGATCTGCTCCATCGCCTCTCCCATTGGATAAAGTTGGTACGTACATTTGGGGGTGACAGTTTCCGTGGTGTCAGGTTTCCAAAAAGCAAAATCTGGCAAGCAGCTGATGAAATAGCAGGGTATCCTCTTGGCACCTCAAACCACCTCGAGTTGACGAATCCGGCTATGACGCCATATTGAGGATTAATTTTTGACGAGGCTGCAGGCCTGGCTATCAGATCCTTTTCGAGGTCCCTGATTTGTCGTGTGCGCAAGCCATGTCATTGCAAAAGATAAGGGCCGTCCGTCTCTCACAGTCGCTAGCGAAAATCGGCTGTAGAATTCGAGCTAAGCCACATTGCCAAGACGCTAGCTGTCCTATCCCTGCATGCACGCGCCACATGTCCACTGTGTCACGTGCACGCCAAGCCAACTTCTTCCTGAAAAGACCAGGAATAATAGTTGTAACAACCTCATCGATTAGGCTTCACCTTGAATACTGATCTCCCCAACTCCTTACGTTGTATCTCTCCCTTCACACCCTAGATACAGGCCCAACAGGTTCGTCCCCTCGGCTCAGGGCATAAGAACGTTTGATTGGCAAGTCATTGAAAAGTAGCTTCTTTCCTTCAGCACGAGTTCAGTTCATTCTAGGTTCAACTTGTAGGCAGTGCTTGTCGCCTAATATAGTACCTCGCTCGCCGTTGTTTCGTTCTGTTTGCTTCTCTTGGCAACCAGACAGACCTTTGAAACAGAAATTATAGTACGACCGCCATGGCATGACCTCTCGATGCCACCATGACTTTGACACACGAGGACTATATGGTCGCATGGATATGCGCTCTGCCGAGAAGGCGGCTGCGAGGAACATGCTAGATGAGCTCCACGTTACTCCTCCACAACCAGAACACGATAAGAACATCTACACTTTCGGCCTTATCTATGGACATAATATAGTGATCGTCTGTCAAGGAGACATGGGTACAACTGCTGCCTCTGTCATGACCACGCGGGATGGACTCTACATTTCGAAGGCTGCGCTTTGGGTTATTAGTTAGCATCCCTGGAGGTATGCCTGAGAAGGATATCCACCTTGGGGACGTGGTTGTTAGCAGGGGAGACGGTAGATCAGGAGGTGTTATGGCTCATGACCGTGGCAGGGTAAGCCTGATAGGGTTTGAGTCAAGACCATTTCTAAATAGTGTGCTAGAGGTGTTACGCAATGCCTTTAGTGGGCTCGAATCTCGTCTAATGGATCAGAACAGCAAGATCACAACGAATTTGTCGGAAGCAACTATGATAAAGATAGCATTTCTAACGACCTAATAATAACACAGAGTTGGATGGCTAGTCTATCTGCAGCAGCTTAGGCCACCTAAGAATATAGATTTGCTGCTAGCTTCAGATGAAAGAAAATTTTCTTGAATCCATGTCTTGGTAAAGCTCTCCATGCATAATGCCATGGACATAGCATTCGCTAATGATACCCCATGCAGACCCGATTGCTCTAAGCACTACTGGATATCTTCCTCCTCTGAGTAAGGCAATATGATCTCCCTGGTTGGTGTGACCGGGGACCAAAGCAAAGTATCCCTGATTCGTGACGCAAAATCGCCTTCCTACTGTGTACCCCAAGCACTTAAACAACTGTTCCATCTCATCATCTTGCGTGGTGCTTATAAATGCATCGATCATGCTTCCACCAGAAACATACTTTTCGCCGTGTACTTTCCCTGCAACGGCCTCCCAGTCCTGATAGATCTTGCCGCGCCCCTCGGGGCCTACAACAACCCCTATACTAGAAATCGTGTCGATGATCGTGCCGTTGGTAATCAGTTCCTTCCCATTTGGTGTGAATGTCACGGAGATACCCATTCTGCCTCCGGCTTCGCAGGAGTTGGGTTCGCAGTTGTATCCGAGAGGCTAGGGAATTTCACCCTCGATGGTCCAGTCGGGTACCCAAGTAGACAGTTCTTTTCTGTTGGATGCGACACCAAGGCACTGAAAAATGTTGAAGTTCTTGTCCCTTTGTATAAACGCTTTAGCTAGATGTGTATAGAGTGTGGTTACATCCTGTTGATAATTCACCTCTATACCAAGTGAAACCACATCCTTTGGATCTGCTATGCCTAAGATGCCGTACACTTTGTCCCGAGGATCTGTGGATTTCATTTCTCGATAAGCTTCCAAGAGGAACAAAAGCGAGTGAAACTCCTTTCGTGCGAACTCTGCAGAAGTTTGCATGATCTCAAGGAAGGACCCCCAGGGCCTGCGAACAGTTCCTTCGCCAAGACTCAGACGATTGAATGTGGCAAAAGCAAAGATAAACATATTTCGAGAGATCTCATCAGATCCGCAAAGAATTTGCGTATTATCCCCAGATACAACGAGCTCTTGGATAATCCACATCCTGGAGAAATACGGCAACTTGTCGAGTTGTCGAAATGCCTGGTACAAATCCCGTCGGTTTTGCAATGCACCGAATTTTGGATGTGTCAAACGCCGTTCGAGCAATGGGCTGTACAGAAATGGTAGATTTTCATTGAGAGCAAAGTGGGCGTCGAGTAGATACGGAACGAGTTCGAATCCTTTTCTCATTTGGTCATTGCCAGGACCAAGCCATACCAGAGTTCAGCTTGCATTTTGGTAAATGCCCTTCATTTGTCGTACTTGATGGCTGCGCTCTGAATCGTCATTCTGGTTGATACAAATAGCATCAATCCAAAGCGTACGGATTTCCTGCTTCTTTCGGAGTCGTATAAGCGCAGAGTACAAATTTTGTGTAACCGAAATCGTACCCGTATCGCATTGAATCGTGGCCGGATTCGACTTGTCTCCCTAGCAGTAGCTAAGAGCTTCGTAAGGTGGATTTTCAGTGAGAAAGACGTGGATGAGATGGCACTTGAGGGCAGCGGAAGTTGAACTTGGGAGCAACTCAAGTAACCGGATCGGCTTCCGGCCGGCAAAGATGACGAGGTAGACATCCTGACAGATCGAGGGAAAGGTACAGATGGCCTTGGGAGATGATCTCTGTTGACGGATACCGAATTTAACAGTAAATGTCCAGAACGCTAAGAAAGTCCAGTGGATGGTAGCCTAATCCTTAGGCAGTCTTCCACTTTGACGTGTGACTCCAACAGAGCAGGGAAGGTTAGGTGCAGGGTCTAAAATTTAACTTGACCATAATAGAACTAATGTCTCGGTCAAATGTGGATCAACATTACAGTAAATCATTGAGTGTTTAGGTTTGAAACTGATTTCGCAGACTTGTACACTATTGCCTATTTATTATAATATAGTAGCGAGACGTCGCGAACACGTGACAATTTGGAGGTGAATGCAGGAATATGACAGCTAGCGTCTTGGCAATGTGGATTAGTTCAAGTTTCTAGAAGTGTTTAACGCGGAAGCCGATTCGCTAGCGACCGTACCGTATCAGGCATCGTTTTGACATTTTCCAGCTCCGGGGAAGAGGGGGCTATTTTAGGGGGGCACGTGAAGTAGGACGGACTAAGGACTTCACAGCTAAAAGGTTGAGGGTTTTTTATTGTATGTCTGGGTTTTCAAAGAATTCCTGCGGGTGTAACGCTTTAGCTTTAGTGAAGCTGGAAGGGAGTAGCGTCTTTGCCAGCCTGCGAGGAGGGGACGTGCCAAATGCGACAAGTCCTCGAGATGTCAAGCATAGGGCGCCATAGCCGAGCACAAAGAACTTTGGACGCAAAGCTGGTATCACTCACGAATAAAGGCTGAAAGTATAAGAACAAATGAATTTGCGTGCATTCTATTTCATATTGCATCCAAGTGGTATCATCGCAGACGTCAAGGCATGTACGACCAAAACACCATCCCAAATCCTCCTTCCTAATGTACACAATGTGCTCAAACATAGGAGTCATTATCCAAAATACATCCCTTACCAGCTACGCAAGAAACCAAAGAGAGTCAAAATCTCAGCAGACAAGCTTATAAGCCTTCTTCCACCTCGGCCAAGCCGCCTTCTCCGCCCTCTCCTCAGCTAACAACTCAGGGAGGTTTAACTCCCTAATACCAGTCTGTAGATCCATATCCTTAGACCTCATAAACGGTGTCCTAAACCAAAACTTATATCCAAGATAGAAAATAATCACAATCGGAGCAGCCATATAATTCAAGAAGAAGTTCTCAGCCTGCGTAGCTCCGGAGCCATTTCCATAACCAACTGGCCATGCGCCGACCCAGAATTGGGCGACGAGCACGAGACAATTGAAGAGGAAGCCGACCCAGGAGCCGATGACACCGGGTTGGGAGCGGAAGGCTAGTTCGTCGAGGGTATGACCTTGTACTTTCCACGCTCGTCGGAAGCGGATGTGTGCCAGGCAGATGGATCCCCATGTAAAGATTGAGGAGAGGGCTGAGAGCGCGAGCATCCAGCCTAAGACTGTGCCTTCTATACCAGAATCGGCTGCGTAGGCAACAAAGCCTATAGCAGATGCAACGCCGATGGCAACAAGAGGACGCCCTTTGCGGTCGATATAACGTAAGATCTTTGGTGCTTGGCCTTGCTCTGCAAGAGCAGCCAGTGTTCTGGAGGATCCGAAAATAGCTGAATTTCCGACCGAGAGAACGGCAATAAGAATGACTGCATTCATGACGGAAGGTAGCACCTCGATGCCGGCGTTCTTGATAGAGATCACGAAGGGAGAAGCGGCAGCGTTGGCGCTTCCACCTGTAAGGAGACGATGGTCGGTGTAAGGGACGAGAAGGCCCACAAGGAGAAGAGACACGACGTAGAAAATCGTGATACGCCAGAAGACCTGTTTGATTGCTGTTGGGAGAGATCTTCGTGGATTGGCGGTCTCTGCGGCTGCGAGGCCGACCAATTCGGTGCCTGCGAAGGCGAATGCAGCGTTGACGAATACACTGCATAGGCCTTTGAACCCATTGTGGAAAGCTCCTGGATTGTGCCAGAATTTACCGCCTCTAGAAAAGCAGTCAGCATTTTACGTTCCAAGCATAGATTGACAGTAAACGACGAGAAAGAAGTGCTTCAAGCTATCCGAGGAGAGGACGAGGAAGGCGGGAAAATCCTCAAGAGCAGTGAACGAATGATACAATGAATGGGGTTTTCTCACATATATCCGCCATCAGTACCGCCGCCACAATTAAGGATTATACCCAGGAGACTATATCGAGAGTCAGTCTGCGCTACAAGGAATGCGTAAGGACTACTTGCATATATCCAATTACGGCGACAATCTTGATGATCGAGAAGCAGAACTCGGCTTCGCCGTATCCTTTGACACCAAACAGGTTGATCGATATGATAACCACTAGGAATACCGTTACAAAGATCGCATGGTTATGCCTTGCGCCGTCCCAAAAGTTGATAGTAATGGACGCAGCAATGATTTCCAGCGGAAGCACGGTAAGCCATTGCATGGCATAATTCTACAACAGTAAGCATGACATCCAACGTAGAATGAAGATCCTTCATACCCATCCCATAGCAAAGCCCCAAGCGGGGTCCAAGAACCGAGTCGAGTACGCCGAGAACGATCCAGCCACTGGAAACAAAACAGCCATTTCACCCAGGGCGTGGACGGTACAATATAGCATCATGCCAATGAGAGAATAGCATATCAGCAGAGAGGCGGGACCCCCAGCTTCGAGAGCTTTTCCAGATCCAACGAAAAGGCCAGTACCTGTTAATCGTTAGATTATGCCTTGGAAACTCTTGAACGAGCTCACCAATTGATCCTCCAATGGCAATCATCTGCAAATGTCTTCCTTTCAATCTCCGTGCCAAAGGAGAAGTTGCAGTGGCGAGAGCTGCACTCCCACCATCGAAGACTCTGCCATTTGAACCGATAACGCCTTTGGGCGTAGCAGTTAAATTCGGATCGCGCTTGAAGCTCTCGAAGAGTCTCCGACCAAGACTCTGGTGTATAATTGTAGTTCCCTCGTAATTTGGTCCGCCTCCTCCATTCGTACTGTATGATGGCGACGTTGAGGCATGGTCCTTCACATCTGACGCACTGCCCTTCTCAACATCGTTGTTCTCCATAACGGGTATTCAACGGTGTGCGCAATCGTGGAGTCGAGGAATGTAGGATGCGAGGTTGGCCCCTTACATGTGCCGTGAATTGGGGGTCGATCTGAGGTGACCATACGGTTGAGGGTGCATAAATAGAAGCCTGATACTGTCGCACAAGGAGTGACGAGAGCGCACTATATCATCCAGCAACAACTCACTCCTCTGGCTAGACCTAGCCTTGCGATGGAGAGGGCCGACCATGCGCCATGGTTACTGGAGAGAGCGGGAGCTGTGATGAGCATAAGGTAGTTAAGGAGGCAAAGCCTTATCGCGTTCCAAGTTCGTGGGTCCAGAACCTTGGATTGGTGTGATTGGCTAAGAAAATCTGACAGGTGCAGCTAAAATAGATTGGACGGCCAGTCGGGACCATGAAGGCCGTGCGAGGAAAAATCTTTATGAGACTTCATTGCCGTTATGCCGAGTTAAGGTAAACAACTACTAAAATATCGACGGAGATCTAGCAAAAGCCTTCCAAGACGTCGTTGATGCTCGAGAGCTACTCCGGTGACAAAGGATTGTTCATAGAGAGGCATGAAGATCCGCTGATTGGCCAATTCTACAATCATTGCGCTCCCTATATCAATAGTCAAGGCCAACCCTAGATCTACTACGAGGATGCTCGTCTCTCAAGGAATAAGAGGCATTTAGGACTCCGCCCGACCGTGTCCCGAAACCATTGTCACTGTGTGCAGTGGCTCTACAAGACAAGTACAGGCATCAGTCTGCATACATGAACAGGAGCCGAGAGTAACCAATTTTGGCATATTAAGCACTCGAGCCGTTCTGTGGTTTGCAACCGGGAGCGGCTAAGAAGACACGGTCCCATGAAAGCACAGCTACCCCTGAAATAAAGCCCATTTAGTCACTCTTCCACAAGATACTATACTATACCCATTTAGCACCATTGTGGAGGCTCTGTTCTACAATTACATTGCCGAGAGTAATTCGACCCTTCTCTGGAGCTACAAGTCAGGATGAAGGGAGGGAGGAGTGTTGGAGATCGAATATCGGACTGGAAACCTTGGGCATCACTGGGAGGATACAGGAAAACTTAAAAAGGGGCTGTTTAGGCCCGACTTTTGAAATATAAAATACAGATGCGCAGCAGTGCTGCGTTCCCCTAAAGCCTTTCCTATGTACACATATCCTACCCTTTTCCTATTTCACTCTGAAGCCTGATCGGCAGTCTTCGCCTCCTGAATTATCGTCCTAGTCTCTACTTTGGGCTTCTCCTCCTTTGGTGGTTCCGGCAAGATCTTCCCATCTGGGCCTCTCGGCTTCCTCTTCCAGCCAGTCTTGAACAGCGGTCCAAGCTTGAAGCGGGGGAAAGGATGGGCTTCCGTGTTGATTACAATTTGATCAAGAGGGAGGAGATCGTTTGGTGAGAAGAGGAGGTAGAAGTATTTCAGCGTTTCGGCCTGGACTTTGTTAGCCATACTTCGATTTTGCTCGGAAAAGGGATTCAACTTACGAGCCAGAAACTCTCCATATTATCCCTCGTTTGTGGCGGAATGGTATTGGCATTCGACAAACTCGTGAATCCACCTCCCTCAGGCACAGCCGTGTAGTTCATAAATGACTTGAACATGTCCCATCCCCATTCTCTGTACATGACATCGCCCGTAATCCTCCACATGTAGAACAAGCTCTCTATCGTCTCTGGTCGCTGAAGATTGTGATTATCATTTGACTTGATAAGGAAATCTTGCTTCCAATCAGCGCTATCATCCTCGTCCAAGGACTTAGGTGCTTGATGTGGTGCGGACTCTTCCATGGGGGGGTTGTCGATATGGAAGTGCGCAATTTCAGGAGCAAGGCCGGTTGCCATCACTTTATACATTCCCCAGCAAGTCTGTGTCAATTCTCGTGCAAGCTTCATTTCCTCATCCTTCTTTGAGTTCCAACTGGGGAGTTTCCTGGCTTCGGCTTCTGTGAGACCTTCGGTTGCTCCCAATGCGATGGTTCCTGGCATGAAGCATACTAGATGGTCCATTTTGGGGGACATAGCGTTATGAAGGCCCTCCGGACGCTCCGCCAGAACGGTGAATTGAGAGGGCTTTGAGTATGTGATCAGGTGCTTGCGGACACCTTGCAAAGATTCATCCCATAGCTCCTTGTAAATGGGCTCCTCCTTCGATGTTTGCAAATACTGTTTGATGAGGTATTCGTAGTATGAGTCGCCTCGGCTACCCAAGCGAATGTTGTCTCCCCTGAAATGTCCTGTACTGGCGTAAATGTAAATGGGAAGAAGTCCATCTTCCATGCCATTGTCATCAATGACTTTTATAACTTTCTCAGCCTTCTCCCAGTAATAAGTTTCCCCAGTAAGTTTTGAAAGGTATTTCAGCTCCAGTTGTAATGTTGCAGCTTCAGCGGTAGAAGAAGCTCCACCATCATCATGTGAAGGTACACCTGCCAGTGTCTGCAGATTCACGCTAGCGAATGGCACACCTGAAGGAGAGTCAAAAGCTCCCATCAGGCGATCAGCCAGGTCCTTGGCCTTTTCCAGGTACAGATCCTCACCCGCAGCTCCCTCATCGTCATCTGCCAACGGGGCCATCTCTGGGAACGTTGTTGACAGGTAATGTGCTGAAAGGAGACCTCCAAGCATACGGATCGTCGTTTCGAATGTGTTGACCTCCTGGTTTTGGTTGTAATTTAGTGAGGTAGACATCCACTCTCTTGCATGCGATAATCTGGTCGTCAGATTCATCAGCATCAGTGTATCCAATGCATCCACTATGATCCAACCCATGCCTTTGGGTGCCATTTGTCTTCCTCGTTTCGATACCGGGTGGAACTCATCGTATCCTACTCAATTGAGTTAGCATTTGTAAATGAAATCTGAGAGAGAGCTCCAAAGGGTACTCAATTGTACATACCCCATGCGTATCGATCGTATGCGTCCCAACTCAAAATGAAAGCCTCCTTGACCCTCTCTCTCCGACCCAGCCAGTCAACCTTCGAATCACTCTCTGGCCGTTGCAACCAGCTCCAAGTGTCCTTCGCCTTTTTCGTCGCAGCCGCATCATCTCCAAAGAAACCTAGAAAATATAATACGATCATAATAAACGACACCGCAATGCCCATAACCCTTTTCCGTTTCCAAATCGGCCTCTGCCTCCTCGAGGAGGCATATGAATATGGCTTATCCTTATACATTGGCAGGTCCCTATTCTCACCGAAGAAACTCCCAACTCGACCTTGCACTCCCCTCATTACTCCCCCATTCGAATGGGCATTAGCAGACCGCGCGGTCATACCAGAAGATCCCCACACTCTATTCTCCAATTCTCGTTGCGGATTCGTAAACGAAGGCACATTTCTGGGTATCGAAAAGGTCGACATTTCTTCCACTGCTTGCTTGCTGATCTCGTAGGCTTGCGCACCAGCTTCAACAACTCGCTGTGTAACGTTGGCCGCGGCTTGCCTTGCTGTGCCTCTAAGTATATTGAACGCGGGCGAGCGGTGGAGGTTGAAGGGATCGCGAACGTTCATCGAATACGTTGGATCATCTTAAGGAGCGACTATTCGACAAGCAATTGCGATGCGATGGGTGAGAACGCCAAAAAGTTGTCCTTCTTTACACGTTTGTCCGAGAATATTGAAGAGGAGAGAACTTTAGCGAGAATGGACAGGTGTGCATTCAGCCTTGTCAACTCCAACGCCACCAACGGTCCCTAGCAATCGAAGTTCTTGATGGTTGTTGATGGCTGAGCGCAAATGAGTGACCAAATGAATTTCTCCCTTTGTCTTTAAACAGCTTTTAAGATTTTGTGTTAGATACTCTCAGGCTGTGTTTTCAAGGCTCCTTCGTCCCATAAAAACGCTCTGACAGGGGTACACGTTGAAGACGCGTTGCATAGTGGGAAGGCTACGAACCAAGGCAGGATCTCTTTCACGAAGTAATAAGACGAATGTGGTTCCGATATGAACGGTCGTACTAATATCAGTCTTAGGTGACAGCTTTACACTTCTCAAAACGCTCCTTCCCTTAACATGAAGGTACAGTGAGCCAATTCAAGCAAGTCGCTTGAAGGGCCTTCACCGCGATTTCTTCGATCTTCCTCGTGGCACAATCTTCTCAAATCACACAATTTTGCACAATGGGTCATCATTGCGAGTATCGTCAATGGCCTTTTCTCACTCAAGACGAGTTTGAGCTTGCTTGTGCTCATTTCGATCAGAGATATATTCAAGCAAGGTTAGGTCCAACTAGGAAGATCTTTAAGATCAGTCCACGGCGGACTCTGACAACTGGAGCCACTTACATCGAGATCATTCGGTTACTCCAGCTTCCTGATGACCAAGATGATCTCATACGGCAATTTGAAAAGTTGAGTGGAGGAGAAGAGCCGGTTTCGAGCCAGTTGGATATTGATATGGCCACCGCCGAAGAAATGGACGAGGTTGGCAATGCTTCCTTCAATGATGGGAATGTAAGCTAATCCAGGATACAGGAAGCTTTACGACCAAATGAAACAGTTGATGGAGCAGGCGATGCACCCCCTGTGTACAGTCTGTACTCTAACCAACCATACGTGACTTACGAAATCCACCTACACCCAACATATCAAATGCCCGCCTTATGGTTCACCTTGCATGACCTCCCGAATGGCGAGTCAGGACTCGATATAAATTCCGTCTATCGATATCTCGTGCCTGAGCAATACAAAAGTCAACTTCGAGCTGTGGGTGTCACGGGTGGAATCTCTGCTGGAGTAAGTTGATCGGATAGCACTTCATGTCTGTTCTGATAGTCCTTTAGCACCACCCTGTCACAGACATTCCAGCTTTCTGCATCCACCCATGCCAAACTAAGGAAGCCATGGAGTGCTTTGATTGTCCGATCGAGGAGTATTTGATGGCATGGCTTGGATTGGTGGGAGGCTGCGTTGGCTTGTGGGTGCCTCCCGAAATGGCTCAGGTGGATGGAAGCGGTCAGTAGAATAGAAGCAATCACGGAGGTGGTACGGATAACGACTGCATGGGAGTGCTGAGTATCACAGATCGTTCGGATAGGCTAAAGGTTTAGGGGATACCAGGTGTTCTGGCGAATGGTATATGCTTTTGTCTCCTTTCAATAGCTTCCCTCTTGATGCTGACCCGAATTGGGAAATGCCCACTTTGTGAATCTTTGTGTCCATCCAACTCCCAACGCCTTGCAATGCCTGAAAACCCCCATACTACTCATCATCACTATCCTCCTCCATAGCAACATCGCCTTCACTATCTTCTTCTGCCTGTTCCTCCTCATCTCTTCTCCTCTTCTGACCTGCCACACTCGTAGTCGGACTCCTAGCATCCTCCATAACATGATCTGCAGCAGGTGGTTTCAAAGTTCCGGGAGCTGGCAATGTCGCAGTAGTTGACATCGCAGCTGAAGGTGGTCCATTGAAGATACTCTGTTGTAATTCCGTAGCAGTAACCTCACCAGGAGGGGCAGAAGGCATGAAAGTCCCATCCAGCTTGGCAACGAAATGAGATTTCGACTTGGCGTATGAGATGTCCTAGAATCGACAAGTTAGTCAATTGCTGAAGCTTCTCAAGAATACAATGAAGGCATACCATTTCCCTTCCAAAGAACTCGAACTTCTGCAATGCTCTCATAGCCTGAGTTGCCGTCTGAACATCTTTATATGTAACATGTGCCTGACCACGCATCTTCATGGTTTTTAGGGCAACAACGTCGAGGACAGAGCCGTAGGTGGAGAAAAGCATGTAGAGGGATCTTCTGAGGTCGTCTTTTTGGATTTTCGAGGAGGGGAGGTTTGTGATGTACAGGGTCTGGTTTGGCGCATAGGTTGGTTTGGGACCTTTGGTACCTGGAGCTGCTGCTCCCCTGGTAGTTGTCGCAGCCATTTTCGCGGAAGTATTGGTGATTTTGAGTGCGTGTATCAGATTAGAAGACTTGGTGTCTTCCTAAATGGAACGTAGCTTCTCGAGTGAGTTCGGAATTTGAGGTCGCGATCGAGACTGAGATTCCAAAATTTTGGATCGAGAACGCCAAGATTTCTCAAGCTCGTGTGCCCCTCAGGCACCAACCCCACTACGCCCGCTTCAACCTCGCTGTCGTCACCCTAGTCAAGCAACAACTCCATTCACAACATTGATAGTAGAGAGCTCCTCCTATCATACATACATATCCGTAATGGCCTCCCCAGAAGTTCACCATCTCTTCCACCACCCAATCGCAGACCACTCCTTTTCTGCCGACAAGCAAACGTTGGCCGTAGCACGAGACACAAGCGTGGAACTTTATGGACGTACAGGAAGTGGATTCAAGCTCAAGGACGAGTTGAAGGGTCATGATAAGACTGTTACGAGCGTTGATATTGCATTGAACAGCGGGAGAATTGTGACCTGCTCGCAAGGTATGCCTACTACCAACCTCCTCATATACAATTGCTGACATCAATCTCCTAGATCGAAACGCCTTGGTCTGGGAACCTTCTCCAACTGGTTACAAGCCAACCCTCGTACTCCTCCGAATCAACCGCGCCGCGACATTTGTTCGTTGGTCTCCGTCCGAAACCAAATTCGCCGTAGGATCCGGTGCGAGAGTCATTGCCATCTGTTATTTCGAGGAAGAGAATGATTGGTGGGTATCAAAGCATATCAAGAAGCCTATTCGAAGTACAATCACGACTGTGGCATGGCACCCGAACTCTGTTCTCTTGGCGGCTGGTTCGACCGATGCGCACGCGAGAGTCTTCTCCAGCTTCATTAAGGGTGTGGATGCTAGACCAGAGCCCGGAGTGTGGGGAGAACGATTGCCATTCAACACTGTTTGCGGAGAATATCTCAACAATTCGGCAGGATGGGTCCATGCTGTCTCATTCTCTCCCAGCGGCGATGCCTTGGCATTTGCAGCTCACGATAGCAGCATCACTGTTGTATATCCAAACGGTGCGGACCAACCTCCAAGGGCAGTGGTCAGTGTAAGCACTCAGTTGCTTCCATTCATGAGTCTCATCTGGAACGGCGAAGCCGAGATTATCGCTGCAGGCTACGATTGCGAGGCATACAGATTCAAGGGCAATGAGGGAGGATGGCAGCTCACCGGGTCTTTGGAATCGAAGGGACGACCTGGACTTGGAGACGCGCGAGAGGAATCGGCTTTCAATATGTTCAAGCAGATGGACTTGAAAGGAAAGACAAAGGATGACACTCAGCTGAAGACTGTGCATCAGAACACAATCAGCACGATCCGTGTTTACGAAGAATCTGGTGGTGCTGTTAGGAAGTTCAGCAGTAAGTTTCCTGGAGAATTTAGTCAATGAAAGATTTACTAACAAATTCTAGCGAGCGGCGTTGATGGAAGAATCGTGATCTGGAACGCATAGAAGTAGGTAGAGCTCAATGAAGCAAAAGTTGTGTTTCATGCTCGAAAGCTCTGTCCGCTCTATTGCAAAGAATGAAATTCGAGATGCCAGCCTTCCAACTTCATTGAGTGACCAAGAAGAGGTATTTTTGTTCGAGAGACCTCCCTTTAATTATCATCCTAGAGTAGGCGATTAATACATAAAGTATGCCCAAGAGCCCTCAAACGCGTTAAACGTTGAGATAAGACTAGGTAATTGATATCTCATAACCCTCTTTGAACAGTACTTGTACCTTTTTATCACCCTCATGATATGCAGTTTCAGGACAGCTCCTTGAAACGGATCTTTCATGCTGTGTATTTTCCAGCGACATCCAGCTAGGCTATCGTCCATTCTTTCAAAACCTAGGCTATACTTTGCCAGTTCCCTTTTCCTATTTAAACATGCGACTTTCCGTCGATGCTCTTCATCTTCCTCACCACACTCTGTCGATGATGCGCTCCAGAGTCTCCAGAATGGACGAAGAAATCAGAGCAACAGCCCAAGCCCAAGTGGCCATACCGGTGAAAGGTGCCTCGCCCGTCAGACGTACTACCTATCCTACAAACTACCACAACTTCGGTGGTTTCAGCGGAATCCGTTACGGATTTAACAAGCCTTCTCGCCTTGACCGCAATCATTATTCGTACCTGCCGGTCTCTCGGGCTTCTGCAAGCACGTTTCGCCCTCAGAATCGCATCACTTCCCCGCGATGGAGGATCACTCCGCTGGCGGTTATCGGCAATGGAGGCATTCTATCCTGCGTCAAGGAAGAGATGGTCGCTGATGACAATGTGCCGATCAACGACTGTCCTATGACAGTTCCAGACCAGTCCAGAAATCACTTTCGGAAAATTAAGAGCAGTTCATACCCTTCGCTGTTACTATGCTTCCTGATGCTCGTGTAAATTGCTTTTTTAATTCCTAGCCACTCAAACAGAATCCTATGAAATGCAGGTCGAGCACAGCCTGGCAAGCCCAATTAATACTTTGACCAATCCGAGCCGGTACGTGTTCCAGGCGCCTACGCCACAGCCACGAACAATAAACCGTGAATTGCCATTTCCTCAACTATTATCACTGCCAGCTCCCTCTTTCGTCCCTCTTTCTCGCAGCCACCGTTGAAGAATAGCCATGGCTCAAATTGGAGATCTCTCCCTTGCCGCAGTTTCTGGCTCTCAGAAGAATGCATTGTCAATCATCAGCCTCAACCTCGACTTCTCACTTATCAAATTCACTGCCCCCAAAGAATACGAGGATGTTGGCAATTGTCTCTCTATAAAACGGAAGAAAGAAGCTGAGGACGGCCTTTTCCATGTCATCACTCGCAAACTAGAGGTCTTGTTTGTCCAAGATGACTTACCAAAAGTCCCCCACCTCATAGAAGCGTACGGCAAACGAGCATCAGAGATTTCCAAAAACCGTAAATTCAACCCGAAAGGTTCCGCGGAACACGGAGCCTTCGCGCCACATGTCGGTGCTGATGGAACAGGAATTTGGGCTGCTGCAACGTCTGGTAAAGGGGCAATCGCGGTTCATCTCTTAGCTTGCATGCTTGCCTACATGTTCAAAGGACCAGAGGCTATTTCAATATGGACTGAGCTTGTCTCAATTCGACAACGGATTCTGCAAAAGCAGGTCCAAGGAGCAGAATATAGCATATCAGAGATCACTGCCTCTCAGATCAAGCTTAATAGGAAGGATCTAGCAGATTGGGACGCAAGCGCTAGGTGAGCTTTAATATACATGTCCTCGAAAATGTCTCTAAACAGTATAGGTCATGGCTGCAAACAGCGGACGCGGCTCACTTTCGACAGCAAAGTCAACTGAAACTTATTGCCCAGAGCATCGAAAGGTCGCTTTCTTCCGGACCCGATATCTACACCTGTGTGAAGAGTGCGTGGTATAAAGCCATGACAACGTTAGACAAAGTGGTACAAGGAATGCCCCACGATGTCCATGATCCTGAAGTCCTGCTTGGACTTCTGGCATGGCATATCTACCCGGATATGAACGTGGTCTCAGGGGTCAGCAAGCTTATTGAACAAAATGATCCTTTAGTTGTTCCAGGAGGCATCATCACTCTCGGTCTCCGAAGCACCCCTATGCTAGGCGATCGAGGAATAACATGGTCTTTACCACTGTCGCACCTCCGTTATTACGGGAAAGCTGTCCTTTCTACGGGTTGCATCGAGGAAGCCAACTCGCGAGTCCCTTTTTCAAATCTGCTTTTTATCACAATTGGTTGCGCGACTCGGGGCTGGTGGAGAAAAGGCGAGGACACAGAAAAGCTTTGCACATTCTTTTTGGAGTTATCAAACTTCTTCAATGGAGGACATCTACTTGTTGGGCGTCCACCGCGCTGGCTCAAACTGCTGCGCCATGCCGCCAAACGATATATGGATACCTCGGGTACTGAACGAGAAGATGCCGACAGACTTGTTGCGTGGGGTCGACGACGAGCCACAACTTTCCTAGGTGAATCGAAAGCGAGCTTGCCGAGGCTTTTCAAGCTTTCAGATCGCCGTATCTTTACTAGAACACTCAAAGTGTTCCAGAGTTATTCGGATAATGAACAGAAGATTGCTTGGCTTCGAAGAAATCTCACGCAAGATATTGTGTGTGATTTATCCATCGAGAATTCTCTTATACTCTATCACAGAGACCCATGGAATTCTTTCGACCTATCCCCGGAAGAGAAAACTCAGCATGACGATCATAACCATAAGAATCATCCCGATTTCCAACTGAGAGATAGTACCAGGAGTATCGAATTTGCCTCGCTTGTTCCGAAAGCCGTCCAATCTGGTACTGAGACTTGCAACACCCACAGGCGCTGGATATGCGCTTTTGAGCAGAACAGAGTCCTGAAAGAGGAGAAGAAGACGATATATCGAGGTACTCGTTCAACACTTTAACCGGTTTCACAATATTGGCGTCTGAGAGCGGCGCCCCTAAGTACGAGTATGAGGCCTGGACCATACCAGGAAAGGCAGGTGTTCTTTCACCGGCTGCTCTCAGAGTGATCGAGAATACCAGTACCTCTGAGACGTATAGCTTGTACCGAAAATCATCTCTGTCCAGCGGCCGGCCGAAAGGTGTTATATCACTCGCAGAATATGATTTCCAGCACAACAGTACCGTATTGATTCCGGAGCGTGCACCAACTATTCAAAGTGGTAATAATACGCTCCATATCCCTCCCTGCCGATCACTGGAGCGGGAGGAATACAAAGAGTCTCACGGGTGTCCTCAGAAATGGTACATTGACGAACGTTTCACCTTACCAAAGCTCTGCGATTGGGTTCTTTGGTTTGGCAGTGATGATGATATTGCAGTATATTCCAAACAAGAACATCTATCCGGAGAAGCAGCGAGCTCCACATCTACACCACGTACGGATGATTTTGGCACGGGTGATTTTGGCGCAGACGACTCAGGTCCACTTCCAGTATTGCAAGAGCTCACCATCGATGAGATCTTGCAGGCCTTAAGAAGTGATGAAGTTGATCGTGACAGACTAGCAACTCATCTCTTTGAAAACACGGACGCCCTCCAGCCCGTCTGGACTCACAATTGCCGTGAGCAGTTAAAAGCTCTTGATACGCTCTATACAGCTTCCAAGTTATATGAAGGGTTAACGGATGCCCTTATTGATCTGCGAGTCACATCGCAACCGCTATCCAAAGCTCGATGGGCCCAAGAAAATGCATCTGATGCAAAAGCGTTTGCGTGCATTGCTATGTTTGAGCATGGGACCGCCGACATTGACCCGCTGGACCTTCTTGGTGTGACCGCCCTTTCGTTTGGGAATTCGCTTTACATTGCTGAATACCTATTACGGGATCCGTACGAAGTTCCAAAACCTGCTGTTATTACCCGAACTGTCGGAAACATTGGCAGACCAGGCTTGGCATTTCTCGTCTCCCCGAAGAGCCTGGAGATCAAGAAGGCGGAGTATAGCACCTGGAAACAGATAAATCATGCGAATTTCGACGGCAAAATAGAGAAGAACTTCGAAGAGACTTCCTTCCATCTTCGATTCACTGGATACGAGCCTGCGCTCAATGTCAGAGATCATGGACTTTATGACAAAGAGGTATTTGTCCTACAGGCAGTCATTCAAGCCTTTGACAGTAGCAATTGGGTCGCCGACCTAGACCTTGTCGGCTTGATAACTGGCCAAACTGAACAACGAATGTGCACCCGACTCGAAGATTGCGACCATGTGGATATGGACAGCAATCGTGAGGAATTCGAACCGATCACATCAATCGATAGTTGGGACGAATTACTCGACGCCCCAGACAATGCTTATGTAGTTCGAGCGGGCGGCAATTGGATCGCGAGACTGGCAGTTGCCGCGGTACTGGCGCAGCAGTTGAGACCATTCTTCCTTGCGCCTAATAAGATCTGTTGGCAGTGCATTAAACAACAAGCAGTACTCGCAAGGGGTGGATGTATAGTTGTATGTTAATAGTGCTTTCCAGTGTCAAGGCGTTAGTAGTTATTTGTAAAGCTTCTGTAAGATAATAGCCCCAGCGAAGAGGATTCCTAGTAGGACAAGTATATCTCCCCTCTGTCACGATTAGTATCACGTGACCAAAGTAAGGGGGAGATTCACTGGAGTTATTTGGGCGACGCGTATGAGTCACAGCACTAGCGCGTCGATTACATATTTGTATGAGCTCAGGGAGCTGTAGACTCCTTTCCTTTCCTCCTCGGTCACTGCGGAAGACGGATCTCATGAATTACCCCCTTCAACTTTTGACATTTCGTCCATATTACCAATACCAGGACACCCTCCAACCAATATAGCATTACCTACGTTCCGAACGATCCGTTTCAGTCCTACGTGCCCCTCCCCGGAGGAAACGATGTCCTCTACACGCCCTCTCCGTTCGAAAGAATCCGCCGTGCCGCCCCAGGCTGGTTTCGAATACCAGCAACCAGCAACCAACAACCCCTCAACATCCCTCGCAAACCAACAATCCCCAACTCCCTCACCCCACCAGGCTCTCCAGTCCAAACACACCTTTCCAACCAAACGCCCTTCTCCAACATCTCAACCGACACTATTCGGCCTAGTCTTAGCATCCAAGAACAGCGCTACTTCCACTTCATAACCCTCTACAACGCCTGTCTCGACGCCTCAACGACCCACCTGTCCTCCCTCCGCCGCCACCATCGAATCAGCACCCGACGCTACCCTCCCTACTCCCCGCCTCCTCCCTACCACTCTGCCATCAACTCCGGCCGCGAAGCCACGCTCATGGACAACATTTCCGTGATCTGTACGCATACGTGGCGCAAAGCGCGCAATGATGGCATGGCGCCGCATCGCGCTGAAGCTGAGGCTGTGAGACTTATGCGGGATTTGTATGCGTGGGGCGAGGTTGTGGTTAAGGGGTTGGAAGAGGGTGGGATGGGGATAGGTGAGGATGCGGATATGGAGAGCCAGAGTGGATCGAGTGAGGCGAGTGAAGGCAAGGCGGTTAGGGTTGGTGTGGCTGCGAAGAGTCTTTGTTGGTGGTTGGGAGATCGCAGAGCTCGGAGCTTGTGTGATGATGTTGTGAGGGAATTGAGAGAGTTGAAGCAGATGGAGTTTAGGAGACGGGATGAGAAGAAGATGGTTAGTGAGGAGTGAGTTCTTTAGGTGTGTGGTTTTCTTGTTCACCAGAACTGGGTTTTCGTTCTTGGGTTGGGAATTCCTGAGGTTCTAGGTAATTGCCTACGTGCATTTGAGGGGTTTGCCTCTGATAAAGGGTTAAAGGGTTGAAAGCATACATTGAATATATCATTATAGAGAAGGATATGATGTTTTTGAGCACTTGACTTCGTGATATCAAGAATCAACATGCTTTGCTTTGTGAAAACGATTCGGACCAAAAAGAGGCCTTGAGAAAAGCTCCATCCTTCGTCTCACTGGCTATACACAGAGCAACAATGGAAGGTTGAGTGCGTCTACACCAGGCGAGTCCTGCTCCCTGGACATTATTCGTTCTCATTCAAGTTTAACGATTGAAAGCTCCCAGAATTTGGGCACATGGGCCAGAGCTTGGTGTCTGGTGGAAACATGGAGCCCCTCAATTGTTGCGGTTGCTGAGATATGGCCCTCTCTACTTGATCCTACTTGATCAACATGAGACACTTAATTGCAAAAACCACCTTCCAACTGAACGCGTGAGAGCTGGGGTTAGTGGAGTCACCAACGTCGAGGACAATAGGGGAGAGACAATCTAAACTTACTCCCTCTCCGAACATCAACGCTAGGTCGAAACAAGATATATAGTAAGAA
Source organism: Gamarada debralockiae (assembly GCA_002803225.1). Classification (NCBI taxonomy): domain Eukaryota; kingdom Fungi; phylum Ascomycota; class Leotiomycetes; order Helotiales; family Hyphodiscaceae; genus Gamarada; species Gamarada debralockiae. The sequence goes on along the minus strand of NXFV01000700.1, from coordinate 91,969 downwards.
GATAGTTTAAAAGTTGAAACTATAAACATCAGCCTAGATTTGCTTTACGTCTCATGAAGGTCTCATAACAGAAGAAGAAATCCGTGTCGTTCCCAAAATGCCAATATAACTAAAGTCAGAGCCCATATCCAATGATCCTGTAGAAAGCAAAACGCCAGGGCCCTGCCTCTCCAATGCGCCTCTATGAGTTTCCAAAAGCAAGAACTCCTTACCAATCCCTGTTTTTGGCTCCCCCATGAAAAAAACGAATGATTATCTGATATCCAGCTGAAATGGTTTGAAGCGCCCCCCTATGGTGGCACAGCGTGGGCATTTCCGCCGTGCCCCTTGTTCAGCCATAAGAACATCAACGCACGCTTGACATATACCACATATACATTCTGTACATGCATAAGATTCTCTAAGTAAAGATATGCCTTGACATGCTGCGCAGTATATCTGAGTGCTAACGGAAGAAAAACTGGGCGACGAGTCTGAAAGGCCGCGAGATTCGATATGAAAGTTTTCCCCACTTTCGCCGCTTTCGACAGACGGGAAAGGTTCAGGAGCTTCGGGTTGGTATGAAGGTGGGGTGAGGGCTTGTTGGAGAGGTGAAGCTTGATACCCTTGGAAGTGAGAAGCGGAGAAAGGAGGTAGTGAGGCACGATTGACGGATATAGGGGATGGAGGAACCTGTGAAGTGAGCGTCTGTAGTTTCCGGGGGAATTGGTGGACTTACTGGAGTTCGTTCTTCGTCTTCTTCAGTAGCCGAAGTTGCAGCATCTATTAGGTCTTCCCATCGTTTGCCGTATGCCGCAGACAAAGCAGACGATGGTTCAGCCGAGAATGCCTTTCGGTCATAGCTCATACGTCTCAAGTGCGCAGCGCTCTCTCCACGCGACTTTTGTCTCTTGTGTTGGGGTTCTCTTGCACGCTTTGACAGCGACTGCTTTCGCGGTCGGTTCGGTCCAGAGCTTCTTTGGATTGGAGGTAGAGTCGATGATCGTCCCGGTGGCGACGTGGAAAGAATTGAGGGTAAAAGTTCTCTTCGGCGGTGAGGATTGAGGTGCGAAAATGGTTCGCTTGTAGGTTCGATGTTGTTTGAATGGATCGGAGGAAGCTCTATCGACGAACGCATTGCTTGTTTGTGTGCCTCAGTGTCCGACATCCAGTCCTGTAAAAATGTTAATAGCTGTCAGGTTTGTAGTTTTGGCAACAAAGGTGTCACCTACCCCTTCCGACTCCCAATCTGTCTCGAGTTTGTGATTGTGTAGCTGTGCGAGAGCTGCTGCAGCGCTAGCGGCTGGTAGCATGGAACCCGAGTGGTAATCATCTAGGTTTCTGGGAGTATTTGGGGCACTCGAGTCTTCGCCATAATAACTGTGTCGCTCATTTCCGTATCCTTTACGTTTGTTAGCAGTCCTTCATCAATTCCCTAGAATAGCACAAACCCTGCGGGCCTAGGTTGGAGCTCGTCGGTGGAGGAGGTCGTTCAGATGGTGGGGTATTGATCATCAACTGGAAGCTCTCTTCCGTCGCAGGAAGCTTCGAGATGTAATGCTCCGGATGAGCTCTTCGAATATGTTCTTGCATGGACCGATATCGCTTTTCCTGCTCATCGAACTCGCTTGTTACCACAATTGATCTGTAGAAAAGCAAAAGTGCAGAGCTTTCGAGAGGGTTACAGCAACAACAGCAGAGTAGAGGGACTCACGCCGAGGCAACGTTTGCGACAGCTGGAGCCATCTTGATTTCTCAACGGACAGACAACTTCATTGTTCGCATCCGAAACGGAGAAGGACGATGTCAACGAAGATCGTGGTGGCATCGTCAATGTAGACCCCACCATTCCTTGGTGGGGAGATTAGATATGTTCGTAATCGTAATCGCGGGAGCTCTCAATTGACGGCGATAGTAATCGCGGGACCTCGCATTATTTTGGGGTTGTGAAGCTGGCGTTGATCGAGGTACAAAGCAAAAAGGATTGAACAATGGGAATAAAGATGGATGGGTGAGCTTCTTTGGGTGTAAGCTATCTTCCCTGTGGCTTCACACAATTGGTGTTTGAAGAATGGTGTGGCCCTGCCCCTCGTTCTGAGCAGTTCACATCAGCCAGCGCAAGCTCTTTGGTAGGTGGGGTTTAGCTCGGTTAATGGGAAGCTTGGAGGGAGCTGGAAAGCTGTTTTTCAGTGACGAGAAGCGTGAGAATGCTTTTGATTGATCGACGAATTCGGTGTCCATAAATAACAAACGAAGACCCCACAGAGCTAGTTGGATGGATGGAGGGCAAGCTGAATTGCTTGGAAGCTAAATCAATATGAGTAGGGACAAAATGCCATCAGCAAGTAGTAAGCGGTGTACGAGTAAAGACAATACTGGGCTGCTGGATGTTCAGCATGGATGCCCGTGGGCAATGGACCATGGGGAGTGCCAACCAATACCAAGCATAGGAATTGTCGATGTGTTGTAGTGGAGGAGAAGAATCGAGGTACGGTGCCCAACGAAGCTTTCCGCCATCCAATCATTGACGGGGAGTATCACCAGGACCTTTGAACCAATTCGCAAGTACCACCATAAGATACTTGGAGACACTGGTGTGGAGAAAAATACCGAGATGTTCCCAGGAAAATAATAATGAGCTTCCGAAAAAGAGAGACAACCCGTGTTTATCCTCACTGCAGTCTGCGTGCCAGAGCTAGGAATATTGAAAATCCTCCGCGATTTGAATACAGCCATCGGACAAGTGTGCCGGTTTCTCCACACTCCGCACACCATTTTGATCAAGCTCACTTCCCAATGGAGCCATCTTCTGGTGGTCCTCCCACATGAAAGATATTTTCGGCTTGCACGTGATTGCAACGTGATGGCGCCAGACAGAACTGCTCGAGGGGCTTTTTGGAAGAAGGTGGATGGAGGCTCATGCTGGTTCTCTAGGTCATGGTCCCAAAAGGTAGAAAGATGGTATCTGTTAAGTGCTAGCTGATAGTTATCCGTGCGGCTTCCGAAGGAGGTGTGATACTGTTGATGAAGAGGGACGATAGAGATATATTACGAAGCAAGTCGGTACCTGGACAGGGAGATTTGATGCGTGTCAAGAGCTCATCACGTTGTTAAAAATTTGACTCGAGCTTGCTGGGGTTGTTGGTGTTACGTCGTGGCTCGACATGCCGTCCTGACTCCTGAAAATCTTGGGGTCTCGAACTTGGAATGCCAGAGGGTCTGAAGCTCACCGAAACAAGCCCGAATGTGCCACTACTGGAGGCAATACCGGTTAGAGCGATCTGAAGCTCATATCATAAACTCTGTCAAAATGATGAATCCCAAATGAGGCTTGAAATCTTCCATAGGCCCCATGTAAAGCTGAGCCATCAGTGATCTCTCATGTTCAAGGGTGTGATCGTCAAAGACTGCCCTTTCCTGCCTATCGCCCGTTACCACCAATCAATCGTGCAGAACCCGCGACCGATTGTCGTTTTTGAGTCGTCCGCCCCTGCATCCAGCATCGCGTATTTTGCTTGAGGTAGGCGATGATCGACAGACATCCCTTCCCAATGCAGATGATTTTCAATATCACACCTAAAATCATGCCAATCACAGCCGGGAACAAAGAGCCGTCTTTGCAGCCTGTACCGGATTTCGTGCGCAGTTGATATTGGACCTCGTTCTGAGAACACGAAATGCGGCAATCGGTAAAATCTGAGAATCGCAGTTGTTGAAGTCCCGAGGAACTTGAGACGGCTTCATGGCTTCAAAACGCGGCTGAATATGAGGAAGTAATCATCCATTGCCTCATTTCTCTGACCTTGAATTCTGAAAGAAAAAGTCTATTTCAAGTATCCTCGAACAAGAAATTGCGATATCTACAAGGAAGGGGACGAGTCCGTAAGCTGGTCAGCCCCGAGCGGGCGCTGATCTGTCGTCTCGAGCTGCCCTTTTTTTCATGACGCTATCCAAGCCCTCCAAGGAGATCTTGTGGAACACCTTGAACGTACAAAATCCCCACTACTCTCCTCTTCACCTTGCCCGTCCCTCATTTCAGAGTTCGTCATCTCCACTCCGAAATGAGATATAAGAGCTCACCTTCAAGTCAATGGATTCGACCGTGAGCGGGTATTCTCAGATATCAAGAACCACCACACAAGCTCTGACATCCGTTTGGTCGAACGAGCTGCATCCGCAAAGTCAGGCAGAGGGGACCATGAGCGTTGCGAACCTTCTCGATTATCTCATTCAACACATCGAAGATATCTTGGACCATTGAACATACCATGTCTCTTACGGTCAAACATCTCAACTCGGACGCCTCGTTCCTCCTCACCTTCCGACCCATCCTCCCTTTCCCTCCTTCACCGGGACAGCCGACGAACGAGTTCACTATCCTCCTTGACCCATGGCTGTCGGGTCCCTCCAAGATATGGCATCCCAAATTCTCGATATCAAGACAGAAACAACCCGCTTGTATCTCAAACCTTACAGAACTCCCCCAACCAGACCTTGTCATCATAAGCCAACAGAAGTCCGACCACTGCCACGAACATACCCTCACCCAGCTACCCTCAAGTGGAGGAAAGACGCGTATCTTAGCTGGACCGGGAGCAGCCAAGGTCATAAAAGGATGGAAGTACTTTGACTCAGACAAGCTTGTCACACTCCCCAAATGGGAAGACCCCCGTATCAAACCCAACTCTACCGTCTACCGAATCTCCGTACCAGCACTCACACCCGGCGGCTCACCCGGCGAGGTGACCGTTGCCTTCATACCACAGAAGCTAGACAGGACTGGCCTTCACAATGCCATAGGCATAACATACCGTCCGCCATCAGTCTACAACCCCTTCGACAACCTCACCGATACACCACCCGATACCCCACGCTCCTTCCAATCGACGTTCTCAAATGCCATCCCCGACCGCGCCCTCTCTGTCATATTTTCTCCTCACGGCTGCAGCTACAAGACGCTCGCTCCCTACGTAACATCCCACCTGATCTCCGAAGCTGCCCTCCCTTTGACAGCACTCCTCCACTGCTTCGACCGCGTCCAGAATACATGGTATATGGGCGGCAACATCTGCTCCGGCTTCCCCGGCGGTCTAGAAATAGTACAAAACCTCATCGCCAAAGCCTGGATATCCGCGCACGATGGCGACAAAGAAATCTCCGGCTTCGCAAACACCAAGATGAAGATCGAGAAATACCCGAGAGAGGAAGTGGAGAGCGTGATCAGTCCTCGTAGCGAGCAGTTTCCTGATCGTAGGACGGGTACTGAAGCTGTGATCCTGGAAAGTGGAGAGGAGATTACGTTGAGTTAGGCGATGGATTTTGGACCTAGGAATTATGAGAATTTGCTAGTGAAGCTTGTCAATATGGGGGAAGCTTTGACCTCTGAAATGGCTTAGATTCGAGCACTTTGGTGGGAGTGTTTACACAGATGGCTGAGTCTTCAGCTATCTGGTGGGGCTCTCTCCGCAGAGCTGGTTTATATCTGAGCTCCTCGGTAAGATGATTTGCACGGATGACTTACAGTCCAGCTATTTGGCCGGACTTCCTCCGCAGAGGTGGTCTATATTTGAGCTCGTTGGCGGAACTTCTTTGGCAAAGATAGCTTTTGATTTGCGGTGTACGATTAGTAGGTGGACACGACGAATTGAATGGTAACATAGCGATGGAGTTTCTTAACTGGGTTTAGAGCGATACCCAGACTGTAATTTTTGCTTTCACTATACAAAATCAAACCCCGTGAACAAGACCATCATTCCCGTTGTCAAGCACTATTTCGTTGGCGACGGTCGCTGTCGCTGATCTTCCTTGGCCGTCCTGCGATTTGCATTGACTTCCCCACAACCGATCCCATGCTGTCACTGTATGAAATGAAGACAATGGAACAAGATCGCCAGTCTCATTATTAGCTAGAGCACTATTTGTTAGCGACAGCCAGCGACAGTCGCTGTCACTAGTCTTCCTTAGACATCCTGCCATTTGCTCCATTTCCTAATATAATTGATTCTGTGAAAGCTTGGACGCGCAAGTGACACCTTGGGATGTCTGCCAATTTGCCATACTCTAACCCAACTGCTGTTCCTCCAAGTCGAACAACTTTCGGGTGCCTGACCGTGCAGAAACTTGAGAGATTGGAGACTGTAGAGGTGCATTGTTGCTGTATACCTTCATTGTTCCTTCTTCACTTAGTAGAGAGGAAGGGGTTTGCATTTATCACAGAGGGCAATCTTTTGGCAATGGTGAGAAGGGGCTACTAGCTCCATTGACCTGGTACATCATATGAGCATCGAGAGATGTAGAGGAGAAATGTTTGCAGAGCGAGAGAATGTGAATCTCGACTTTCTGAGAAAGTTTCTTATTTCCGTCTTCAAAAGAAGACTTTTGTCCTTCTCTGGTTGTGGTATAGGCATGTAGAGTATCGGTATTCCACGCATCCGAATCTACTTCTTGGCACCTTGCTGCTGCTTAAGCATATTCATATGCGCAGCCCTGGCACTTCTACTCCCACCCAGCTTCGGGCCCTTCATAAGCTCTTCTTCTGTCTTCTTACCACCCAGTCCCCTAGCTGGCAGTTGTGCAGGCATAGCTTTCTTCCTCTGTCTCTGGGTGACAGCATCCATAAACTCCCTTCTGAACGCTTCTGCTATACGGTCATCTGCTGCTTGGTCGTCGTTGATTGTAGACGACTCTACTGGCAGTTCGTCGTATATCTCCACTGCAGCATTATTAGCGTCTTCCTTAGAATGGGAGTGAGCGATGGGGAAAATGGAAATGGGACATACGTCTATTCTCCCGCAAAACATCCTCAACCAACCTATCCCTCTTAATATCCTCACTCCCCCTCCTCTTCCTACCCCTCCACGGCTTCCCGTCTGGTCCCAACCTAACCTTCACCGGCTTCTTCTCCCCTTCCTCCTCTATCTCCTCCCCATCTAATCTTCGTCTTGCCCGCTCCGTCTGCGCAACGTTCTTATCCCGCGCCTCATCGCCAAGGTCGATTTCTAGTAGCTTGCCTAACGTAGCTGGTTGCCTTTGAAGTTCTGTTTCTTTCTTCTTGTCCACTTCGGCGTGTCGAATGGAATGGGTGGAGGTGGAGGTTGCAGTTGGATGGGAGGATTGGGCTTGGGTCTCAGAGCGTCGTTTAGCCAATTCGGAATCTATATATGCCATCCTTCCTTCGTCAGTCACTATTCTTAACCCCATCACCCACTAGCTACACCAGAAAGGGAAGACTCACATATGCCTGTCAACATTCATCCCGCCCCCTCCTATGCCCGTTTGCGGCGCAAATCTTCTGACAACCTTATTACTCTCTACTTCTGCCTCCTCTCCATTCTCATGCAAAACCAGCGCGCTGTCCTGGCCATCATCCCTAACCGTCTCCACAGTCCTAAATTCCACACCTCCTACTCTCTTCTTCTGTTTCCTCAACCTTAAAATCTCCGCCATAGACACTTCTGTACCCTCCATTTCCTCTGCAGCGTCGGCGGAAGATGCGATCCGCTCATCGATGCTCTGTGGGGCTGGTACGGCAGCTGCAGGAGTGGAGGGAGCTTCATCGTCGTTTTCTATGGTAGCGCGTCGGCGGTAGATCTTGCGCTTTTTAGAGGGGCGGAAGAGGATCGCATCCCCAGTGGTCTGAACTGGAGGTGTTGATGAGGCCATATTTGTGGTCGCGTTGTCGAAGGACAGAGTGTGGTCTCGAGGTGTGGTACTTGAGGCGGTTGGTGAGATGCGGCGAATGAGAAAATCTGGGGTAGCGAGGCACGTTTCCCGATTGAGACGAGTATTTTAGGGGTCATGTATATGACAATGAAGTGAATGATTCGTCGAGTATTTCAATTATAATTGCTGTTCGAAGAGCGATTGGGAGTTCAAGGAATCAGAATTGTAATTTTGTAATATTTTCTGGTTATTTAATTCAATATCACGTTTCACGTCATTTTAGCCACCGAGTTCCAGGTCAGTTCACAAGTTCGAGGAGACATCGTTTTCTTCTGGGCAACACGATAGTTTATTGATTGATTAGACTTTCTTAGCTGTAATATATATAAGTCCCGTAAAGTATGCTAAATTGAATAATGAGTTCGGACTTTCGTGCTACCGCATCACACCATCAACTTCTCTCTTCAAATAGATCAAACCCCTCTTGCTCCGCAGAAATATGTGTACACTGCTCAAAACACTTTGCTTTATCAAACTCAAATCGCAAAGAAGCACGGGGTTATACTCCAAACTACGCTTAGAGCGTATGGACAAAAATCTCGCACTCCCGACATAGCGTCTGCATGCACCTCAAGTCTAGAGGCTGCAGAAGGATGGGATATCCTTTGCGAGACGTGACCTATGCTGACCATATCCTATGGCAACAGAAGTTGCAAGAAAGAGAGCAATTTCTCAAATGCCTTGCAGATTCAGGAGCGTGTTTCTATAGGCATACCTGTAGCGGGAAGTCTGAAATCACAGAATGACAAATCCAGATAGTGATTGCAGTTGGCTTCTCGACCAAGAGATATGTGTCGACCTTTCGACCAAAGTACATGGTCTTATGTCTGCGATACTATTTCGCCCACTAGTCGCGAGACTTCTCATGGCAAACGTACTGATGTTTTAATGGGCATCGAAGCAGACCATGTACAAACGTTGGGGTTGCCAGTCAACGCCGGGATGTTGGTATCATGCCCATCCAGTTCATAAGGAAGATAAGGAGGTGTGACTTGACATGTTGCTGACACTAAGCAGAAAGTTGTCTCTCTGACCGAATATGAACCTCCAAACAGAGTGCGATCTCTAACGAGCTCAAGGACGCAATGAGTAGCACTCCAATTTGCCACAGATATTGAAACCGGATGCCCACAGCCAAATATTTTATGGTCCCTTTCTCCCAGTCCCGGTATCAAGTTATTCGTACACGTTCCGTAGGAAGATAGGATATTCGCAGTCTCGAATTGACCTTGTCGCATGTCATACATTCCCCTCCAAGAATCTCTGTCCATAGTCCTAGCACCTCTCGTAGTCATCCCTAAACCTAAACCCTACAAACTGTCAGCCCACCCCACAGCTACATTTCCTCCCCTCAACAGAAGAGACACAAAGCCAAGATATCAGAAGCCCATTTCTAAGCACCGCTAACGCCCACGACAATCTGCTGTATATGACGATACCAGCGCAGACGCCATATGTGTGGACGTTCGCCTTATACGGCTCTTCCTAAAGATTATTTGAGGGTCTTGGGATCTCATCATTTTACTTGCTTTGCTTGTGCTCTTCTGGGCTTGAGGAAGGAGAAGGGGATCTTACTTATTAGCAGTCAATTGGCGCATGGTAATTGACGTCCTGGATTCAGCAGACTGCAGGCTAAATGTGTTGTGTCTTGCAAATGAGATCGAGAAATTCGAGAGCTCAAGCTTAAAAAATTAAGCGTATCTCCACTCTAACACGTGATCTAACATGTGGGGGTCAGAACCTAAATCGTCCCTAGGATCAGAGGACATCAAACGATTCACGTATGACAGCCATCCCAAAGCCTGGGATGGCATCAGGCTTTCCCTTGCAAAGTATTACTCTGCCAAGATTAAAGGCACAGCGTCGCCCATCGATCTCCGCATTGCCCAGACAGAAATGGATGATGGAGGTGCAGCTGCGGAGATGTTACAGATAGATGAATTTACCAGAAATAGAAGCGCCGGAGATTTGATGTCGTCGTTGGTGAGGATGAATTGAGGAGGCACTAATTGAAGTCATGGGCAAAATGTTTATTAGTTGTAGATGTACAAATGTACCAAATAATATGAAATTTGTCTTCAGCCTGAGCGTATCGGCATTATCTACCTCGCGTTCCATCCTGCCTGGCAACATCTTCCTCCTTCCTAAGATTCGTAAAGAGTGTGAGACGTCATGTGTGACAAAATAATGAGTGAATCGGAGTTCCCTTCAAAAAATCCCCCCCTTCCATGATGCCAGGCCAGCCCCTGGGTATACCCTTCCTTCCCAAAAAGAGCAAATCCATGTAACTCCCACCAATTTTTCCGTGAAGCCCGAAACGTAGAACGTTAAATAGTCGTAAAGGAGTGTAAGAATGTGAGCCAAATGGCTGAGGGGCTCATATGTACATCGAAGATTGGCGAAACGGGACTGTGAATAATGACATGGGAGAATAGGAAAACAGGGAACCAGTCCCAGATTCCTATTATATCCACATAGTCGCCATCGACGATCTGGTCTCGCCAAATGCGTTCAGGAACAGTCCGTGGATCTCGCTCATGTAGTCTTCTGCCCGGAACTTTAACAGGCCCCTTGATAACAGCTCTTGCTCCTCTGGGTCAATGACTTCTGCCTTCTGGGGCGTCATGCCGTACTCCTCCGCAAGCTCAGACACTTGTGCTAGCTCGTTGCCAAAGGGATGTGCCTCCACTGTCTCTACGTTCGAGCCGAACATGTTGAGTGAGGACCGAGCTGTAGATATACTATTCTTCGGCGATGACATCCTCGAGATGGATCGCTTGCGAGCTATAGCCTCTGCCGATCTCTTCGTATGTGAAGGGACTCTTTGAGGGATCTTTGGAGCTTCATCTGATGAGTCGCTTGTCCTTGATGGTGCACCGAAGTAACATGAAAGATGATTGGGCTTGGGTGACGTTGGTGACGACTCAATCGATGAAGTATCCGGAGATGTCAAAGGTGTTGAGACGTTTGCAGGTGAACGCGAAGAGCTATCCGATTCACTGCCGGAGCTCGAGGACCGGCTCCTCGTGGTGGGGTAAATATCTGGTGCGTTGTAGGAAAGCATGTTTGTTGTTGAGATAAGTTCCACGGGGGCAGATATCTTATATCTTATCGTTCCGGGCGGAAAGGAGTGTTTGGTTGTAAGACTCCTCTGAGGGACGGAAGCCGCGCCGGCATCAGACGGGACTCTACTCCGCTTGGTCGTGAAGGCTCTTGAAAGGGAAGACATGATCGCGGATTATCGAGGAGTAGTTTGAAATCCGATTCAGGCTCGATAAGGAAGAAAGGAAGTTATCTCCCCCGACCAACGGAATTAGTCTGACAGTCTGGTGGAGTGGGGGAGAATTCTCCGAATTCGGTGTCGCGACGGATAATTTCGTGGGAGGTGCCCTTCGGCCGAATGCTGATTGGACTTTGATCAGGAGTCTGCTGCACAAGAAGTTGTCGACTTCCTGTAGGTGGGCAGCTGCTGCTTTCGGTCCGTTGGCGACGGATGATGACCTTAGGTCGTTGGATGAGAGTCCAGGTGATTCCTGAGGATGATGGATCTGCGTTTCGTACGTTGGTACAAATGATCTTTTTCAACGCGTCTTGATGGATAGAACAGTCAAATATAACCGTTCCCCGAAGACTCGCCCTTTCTTCGAATTGAATATGTACTGAGTGAATAAAAATTACCGTCGTTGGTGAGGTAAGGGCGAAAAACTGGGCGATGGAAGGGATGCTTTGGTGTTTGTTGTGGGAATTTGTATACAATAGCTGATTCTGAGGCGTAGTTTGCGTGTATCGCTCGAAGTGAGTGTAAGATTGTCGATAAGGAATGACGAACAACCAGGTCCAAAGGAATGATAAAGCAGGAATCGACCCCGCGATGTTGATGATACTGATGCTGCTGCGGTTGAGGGAGTGTTGAGGAGAGAAGACAGGTACCAAAAAAGAGTTAAGAAGGGGGGAGAAAGAGGAAGATCCTTCGGGGGAGCTGTACCTTGCATGCAGGCGGAGGGGAACAGGGGGGGATTTGGTGTGGATGTGGGATGATCGGGAAAAGTCTTCGCTTGTCCAACGAGAACCTAAAAAGCAGCCCAACCAACGGATGAATTGCCTTCTCACGCGGCTTGCATGGGGAGATCCAGCCAGTGCACACCTTTCAGAGGAAACTTTTTGGTCCGTTTCGACGAGGTCGAACCAATTAACTGGTTTGAAAGGTCGACATTTTTATGGTCTTAAAGTAGGCCTCGTGCTGTTGAATTCCTCAAAAGGGGAATCTAAATTAGGGAAGTCGCAATCCATGCCTCTGGACCTCTGGCACGTTCCATAAATCACTTTTCCCAATTTTGATCATTTTGATGTCTTTCGCCCAGGATGTGACTTGGATGTCAACAAGGATGTCGAAGAAAACCTGACATGGCTCCAGCAAATCGCGCAACGTTGCCGCCGAAGACTGGCTCGTTTCGTCCAACCACCACTTCAAAGTGAATTCGCTTCCTATTGGCTTCATCCAGTGTTTCTCGTTTCACCTTCTTCCTCGTTCCTTGCCTTCCAATCGTTCAAGTCAAAATCAGCCTTCAGGGAGGCCACCGATGATCTGACCTCTGACCGCCGCCTATTTGCGCGCGCGACCGTTTTCATGTATTGAACACCACCAGATGCCCTGAAAGGGATCAATAGGGTGTGTACAGCATGCAAGTCAGCGCGGAGTTTATTTCAGGCACAGTCGACCTGAAAAGTCAAAGGCACGGCCGGGGCTTAGTTACCGACCATCGATAGGTCCCTTGCCATGCCCTCTCAATCTGGAATATCTTCAATGTTCTCTGACCAGGAGGATCGCTGACAGCGCGAGGAACTGCCCTCGTCCAAAGTCCAAAAATATCAGATAGAGGCTGATGTGTGGGCGATCATACAGCTAGATCTCGCGTCTGGTAAAGTGGCAAGCCGCGCATTGATTCGAATTTAGATTTCCTCCATGAGATCGCTCAATGCGCCCAGACAGCGCATTGTAAATCAAACAGCGGTCAACCTCCTTTTGTGGGGTAAATCAGAGGCTCTGTCAATGCGGCTGTTCGAAAGATGATTGCGACATGAATCTTGAAATTGTCCGCCATCCTCGAATTCTGACGTTATGAGGAGCTCCATGTCTATATGAGGTTTGCCGCATCTACAGTAGGTTGAGATTGCGTAAACTGGTGGACCTTTTCCCTATTGCGGCTGTCTCATGGCTGCATATCTTAAGGGTAACAGTAAAGTTAAGCTACATCTCCAACAGCTTGCACCCTATATGCTCATGCTCTCATACTTTGGGCGAACGCTTGCACAGAGCCTCGCAGCAATGCCTCCAAGCGAAGTCGTCCTGGTATATCCTCACAATTAAGTCTCCATTTCCCCTTAATCTTCGTCCATTGATTCCCATCCTTCCCCACCATTGTTTCCATCCCCTGTTTCGGCTTCTTCCTCGTCTGAGTCGTCGCTACTATCGTCTTCCACACCTACCAATCTTTCTTGGACTTCACCTTCAACTGGTCCAACTCTGTCCGCGAATGCTCTTCGTACACCGGGATTTGTGCTGGTATCCCAAACCATGGCAGTTCCTTTGCTACCTGCAACAGCGAGTCTGAAACCTACTTCCTCGTCCGGAGCAAATACCGTCGAGAACACCTTTCCAACGTCCAAATCGCGTGATACAATCATCGTTGGACCCGAAGGCTGAATGTTCCAAAGCTTGACTTGCTTGTCCGTGGACCCAGTCGCCATGAATCCTGGGATAATCGGATTGATGTCGAAGGACGAGATCGACTCATCGTGTGCTTGCAAAATCCAGACAGGCTTGCTCGAAGCTGGATTTGAGGGAGCGTTTCGCACGTCGTGGTAATGAACAACCCCATTCTCAGTCGAGACGTAGAAGGAGTTCTGGTCATGAGGATCCCACTTGACAGTTTCCACATCACTTTCTACACCCCATCTTGGAGCCTTAGCATCTGGTGCTCTCATGTCCGCTGCAACCACAGTTCTATCATAACTACCACTCAGTAGGATAGTTGATTCTTTGGGATGCCATGCCAGTGAGCAGACTTTGTCTGTGTGGTGTGTATAAGATTTGGCGCACTTTGTAGTATTCAGGTCCCATAGCTTGACGGTCTTGTCGGCGGATGAAGAGGCCAGGAGGTTTCGATGGTGCCTATTCGCAGCAAGAGACAATACAGCGTCAACGTGATAGTCGTCGTTTGCCTTCTTGGACTTCTTGCGCTTTTTCTTTTTCTTCTTTAGATCCTCCGTACCGGCCTCACTACTCTCTCCTCCTTGTCCAAGGATTGCATTTGGGTACATGCAATCAACGGTGTCCAAATCCCAGATCTCAATATCCGGATCGAAAGTTCCAACAGCCACAAAGTTTGCTCTCAAGTCTTTCTCTACATTTGACTTTCCAACGGGTAAATCCAACCATTCTACACACAGAGGTATTGCTGGAAGCATAATATCGTGGTGGACGTAGAGATTGTCGGCCTCGTCCTCATACACATAGATTTCCAGATGAGCTACCTCGTCTTCAACCTTCGCTGCCAGGAGCATATTGTCTGTTGCCAGAATTTGGAGTTCTTCTCGGTCTCCATCGTCTTCCTCATTCTCTTTCATGGTAATATATGGGTCGTCCGCGTTCGAGTCGTGGTATGCCAGTGACTTAACATTTCCAAACATGCCCATTCCCATTCCCTCGTTCGCCTTATCGGCCTCGACATCGTCGTCATAATGATCCAAGTCGTATTCTTTAAGATCGTCATCCTCGTCTCTGCAGTAAGTCAGTAAAGGTGCAAGCAAAGTTGATTGTTTATACATACCCAGTAGATTTTACTTTCTTGGCAAGGGCTTCATCATCAGAACCCTCTTCTTCGTTCATAGCATCTGCGCTATTGTCTTTTGATTCTTCATTGCGCGCTTCTTCCAATTCCTCATTGGCGTCATCGAGCTGGAGTTTTGCGAGCTCCGAGATGCGCTGGAATTCCTCCTCGTCGAAGTTGTATTTAGTAGGGAAGGGCGCCGCAAACCCTCGCGGGACCCATGCTGTAGCTGTGATCATTGACATGGCGGAATTATGACACCTTCAGTCTTAGAATTAGACAGTGAAGACCTTTGCTCAAACTCTTTAAATGAATATCATTAAAGGTCAAGAAGGAGAAGACCCGGCGCACAAATCTTGAAATAAATTTGGTCCCTCTCAAAACGCTATCGGCGTCGGCGTAAAGCGGCCGCTTTTTAGCGTCCAAGTTAAACATTATTTTCAGGCACGTCGACTCCAAGTGACGACAGCATCAACATTGGCAAAACAAGATGGCTAGGGATGATGGAGAAAACAGTCCCAAGCGGCGCAAACTGGACTTCAACCCTCTACGATCTGATGACAGGTTTGCCGTCCCAGACAAACCTGCGTCTGCACGCAACGGAACCACAGCTTCGTCTAGGTCTCAAAGTCGAATAGGGAGCTCAACTCCTCATTCGCAATCGCACTATGCTTCTACGCCGAAGCAAGAAGAGTTCGATGGCCCTGAGCCTGCGGTGGATGTTGAAGATTCCAATGCGCTGGACAGAGATTGGTACGCAGGAGACGAAACTGGTGGCTATACTTTTGGGGATGACAGCCACAATCCATTTGGATCCTACGATAACTCATGGGCAGACCAGCAGCGGGAAGCTGCGTTGGCGGAGAAGAAGACTGGGAAGCGAATGAGTGCGAGAGCTGCTCAAAAACAAAAAGATGTTGATGCTTGGGAGACAAACCGAATGCTCACGTCAGGAGTGGCTCAACGAAGAGATTTTGGAGATGATTTCGAGGACGATGAGGAGGCGACGCGTGTCCATTTGCTCGTACACGATCTCAGACCCCCTTTCCTCGATGGGCGAACGGTTTTCTCAAAGCAACTGGAACCTGTTCCAGCAGTTCGAGACTATCAGAGCGATATGGCAGTGTTTAGTAGGAAGGGGAGTAAGGTGGTTAAGGAGAAGCGCCAACAGAAGGAGAGGCAAAAACAAGCACAAGAGGCTACGAATCTTGCTGGTACAGCTCTTGGCAATGTGATGGGCATTAAAGAAGATGAAGGGGACAGTGCAGCCGCTGTTCCCGGCGAGGACGAAAACCAAGGGAACAGCAAATTTGCACAACATATGAAGAAGAGCGAAGGAGCGAGCAATTTCAGTCAAAGCAAATCTTTAAAGGAACAGAGGGAATACCTGCCCGCATTTGCAGTTCGAGAAGAGCTATTGAAAGTCATTCGAGATAATCAAGTCGTGATCGTTGTTGGAGAGACTGGGTCAGGTAAAACGACCCAACTCACCCAGTTTTTGTACGAAGATGGATATGCAAAGCTCGGCATGATTGGTTGTACGCAGCCTCGAAGAGTGGCCGCAATGAGTGTCGCCAAACGTGTTAGCGAAGAAATGGAGTGCAGGCTTGGTTCCACTGTCGGATACGCCATTCGATTCGAGGATTGCACCAGCAAAGAGACGATGATCAAGTATATGACGGACGGTGTTCTCCTTAGAGAATCGCTCAATGAACCGGACTTGGACCGCTATTCTTGTGTCATTATGGACGAGGCTCACGAAAGAGCCTTGAACACTGATGTTCTTATGGGTCTGTTCAAGAAGGTGCTAGCCCGCCGACGAGACCTCAAGTTGATCGTGACATCGGCAACGATGAATTCGAAGCGCTTCTCTGATTTCTATGGTGGAGCACCTGAGTTCTTCATTCCTGGACGAACTTTCCCAGTCGATGTTATGTTCCATCGATCGCCCGTGGAGGATTACGTCGACCAGGCAGTTCAACAGGTCCTAGCTATTCACGTGTCCATGGGTGCTGGCGATATCCTAGTCTTCATGACTGGGCAAGAAGATATCGAATGCACGTGCGAGCTAATTCAAGAACGACTGAACGCTCTGAACGATCCCCCGAAGCTTAGCATTCTGCCAATTTACAGTCAGATGCCTGCAGATTTACAAGCGAAGATTTTCGACAAAGCTGCTCCAGGTGTCAGGAAAGTTATCGTGGCCACAAATATCGCCGAGACCAGTTTGACAGTCGACGGTATTATGTACGTGGTCGACGCTGGCTATTCAAAATTGAAGGTGTATAACCCAAGAATGGGTATGGACACTTTACAAATCACACCCATTTCTCAAGCAAATGCTTCCCAGAGAGCTGGCCGTGCAGGGCGTACTGGCCCTGGAAAAGCATTCCATCTTTTCACTGAGGCTGCTTTCAAGGACGAATTGTACATCCAGACGATCCCTGAAATCCAACGCACCAATCTCGCCAACACCGTCTTACTTCTGAAATCCCTAGGAGTCAAGGACCTATTAGACTTTGATTTTATGGATCCGCCACCCCAAGATACAATCACCACCTCTTTGTTCGATCTTTGGGCATTAGGAGCTCTCGACAACATTGGTGATTTAACACCAATAGGCAGCAAGATGACCGCTTTTCCCATGGACCCCTCTCTCGCAAAGCTCCTCATCACATCCGAGGACTATGGCTGCAGTGAAGAGATGCTCACCATCGTGTCTATGCTCTCAGTTCCCAGCGTATTCTACAGACCGAAGGAACGTCAAGAAGAGTCCGACGCCGCTCGCGAGAAGTTCTTCGTCCCTGAATCTGACCACTTAACGTATCTTCACGTGTATTCCCAATGGAAATCGAATGGATATTCCGACGGCTGGTGTACTCGACATTTCTTGCATCCCAAATCCTTGCGTCGAGCAAAAGAGATCCGGGAGCAGTTACTTGATATCATGAAGATGCAGCGAATGTCAATGATCAGCTGTGGAACAGACTGGGACGTCATTCGAAAATGTATCTGTTCCGGATACTATCACCAGGCAGCGAAGGTCAAGGGTATTGGCGAGTACGTCAATCTGAGAACCAGCGTCACGGTCCAACTACATCCTACGAGTGCTCTTTATGGGCTCGGGTATCTTCCGGACTATGTGGTATATCACGAACTTATTCTCACTTCGAAAGAATACATGTCTACCGTGACGTCTGTTGACCCTAAATGGCTCGCCGAGCTCGGAGGTGTGTTCTATTCAGTCAAGGAGAAAGGATACTCAGCACGTGAGAAGCGAGTGACGGAGGTGGAGTTCAACAGAAAGATGGAGATCGAAGCGAAGATGGCGGAAGACAAACTACGTGAGCAACAGAGGTTGGAAAATGAGAGCACGAAATTGGCAAAAAAGCCATTGCCGACGGCGGTAAAGAAGATTGTGTCGCAGGGTGCTGTCAGGAAACCAATTGTCAAACGGTCTGGGCGAGGATTTTGATATGGCATAGCATGCCTCGACAACCAAACAGTAGTATAGAGTGTAATGACAGCATGAATGAGACCAGCTTCGCCTTTGGATGCGATTTTGTCTGGGAAGAGTTCATAAAGCACGTGACCGTATATTTGCTATTTAGAGTCACTTCCCCCTTTTGACAAGAGACCGGGAGTCTCGTCTGGATTTTCGGAACGAGGAACAGTGCAGCTCGCCGTTTGTGATGACATGGGTTCAGTTCC
Organism: Gamarada debralockiae; assembly: GCA_002803225.1. Classification (NCBI taxonomy): domain Eukaryota; kingdom Fungi; phylum Ascomycota; class Leotiomycetes; order Helotiales; family Hyphodiscaceae; genus Gamarada; species Gamarada debralockiae. The sequence goes on along the minus strand of NXFV01000700.1, from coordinate 73,727 downwards.
TTCAGCTCCATCACTGCCGCCTGGCTCTCTGCCGATCTTCAAACGGTCAAATCCGATACCCTGCATCTCAGCCTTCCACAGGCTGTGTTTTGGAAGAAAGCACAAAAAAAGCACAGACGCGATATGCCGTCACACTTCACGAAGAGCAATCTTAAATTCCGAGCGAGAGGCTGAGCTTATCGTGGATAGGGGTCCACCCTGTATGCGGCTAAAAAGGGGCTAGAGGCTGATACGAAGTTTCGAACGGCGAGAAAAAAAGCAAGACAAAACTCAGTGCGGGAACTTCGTGGCCGGACTTTGACAACTCTTCTTCATTGATTTCTAGCTGCTTTTTGAAGATGCAGAAGATACAACATTCGGATTCTGAAGGTTCGATAATTGCTCTCCGTATCCCCCACTTGAGACTTTGAAGCCACTCAGACGAGTTTTCAACAATTCTCGCTTCTGATCAGTTACCTGTTCCGTGCTGACCCACCAAACTTCAGCTTTCAAGCCTTTCAACGCCCCCTTCAAAAATCATTGGTAAGCCAAGAAAAGGCGTTCAACTCCTGCATGCCGTTCTTGTTCTCGGGTCATTTTTTGTTCCTGACTCTTCCCATTACGGATGATCCACGACAAGGGCAGTGGGTCTCTGTCAATGCAAAACCGCTTGTCAGTCCACGTCTTGACTTTATCTCACAACCTAAAATAAATACGGGAATCAAACAGGGAACAACCTGTCTGATATTCGTATGTCAGAGCTAAAGTATGGAAAGATCCCGTCTTCTTCGGAAGAAAGGTCAACCTCCTATTGGTGTACCTGATACGCCAAGCAGGCCTTTCATCTCATGTCTTCATGGCTTTCCCATATCTTCAACGCTACGAGTGATAGCCTCTCGTGATACAGTAGAGAAATAAGCGGCTAAGAATACGGGATAACCCCACTCATGGTTTGCTGGTCGACTTTCGGGGGTGAGTAAGGCTGAAAGTCCACTCTCTATCCTTTCGGCGTAAACTGCGCCCATCCGAGACTGCACCTTATCTATCTCCAATTTCCCATTTCCTTTCTTTCGTCATAAGCTTTCCCATTTTGCTAAAGTCACTCTTTATCGCCCTTCGTCATTCTTGTATTCTGTATCTTCATACATACACTCGTTCACAACACCACTGTCACTTCAGTAATCTAATTCAGGATGTATCTTCCCACCGTTGCTCTTTTGCTTGCCGCCTCTGGCGTGAAGGCCACTGCTGTCCTCGCTCAGCGCGCTCCTACTTCCAACCTCGTCGGTCGGGATGTCGTCCAAGGGTGGTCTCTTCAATCTTCCAGCGCGCCATCGGGCACTACTTCTTGTGGAAACGGCGCTTACTGCCCGTCTTCTCTTCATTGCAACACTGCTGCTAACGACGAAGTAGCGGCCTGCTGCACCAGTTGTGAGTTTCTACTGCCTCCCGTCATTCAACTCGACTAACACTTCCAACAGCAAGCGACTGCCGTGGTGATGTTGAGGGAGCTCCCAAGTGCGCCGATTCATCCTGGAGCCTGTGGGTCGGATATATGGGGAACGGGTTCTGCTGTGAGGCTGGAATGGTCGGCGCCTACGATACCAGCAAGACGGTTGCAGGAACTTGTGTTGCGAGTGGTGATGTTGGTTCTCTCAAAACCGCTGTTCTGACCTCCACCGGAACTGGAGCCGCTGCCACTTCCGGTGCTTCGTCCTCATCGTCCGCTTCATCTGCATCTGTCACAACTGGGGCCTCGGTAACTTCCGCTTCATCCGGATCATCTTCTGCTTCTACATCTTCCAAGGAATCAGCTAAGAGCACTGCGACCTCCACTGGAGCAACGTCCTCTGGAGCGTCGAGCACTGGATCCGCTACCTCGTCTTCCTCTTCTGCGGCTGCCACTGGAAGCGGTGCTGAGAAGGTTGGAATGGGATTCGGACTGATGGGTGCAGCGTTCTTGGCTGCCGCTGCCCTGTAAATATCGTGGAAAATCACCGTGTACACGGAACTCGCAGGGACTAGGGTCAAGGGATTCGTTGAGAGGCGCGATGATAGACGATTTTGGAATCAACAGCCAATGTTTCTTATGTGAATGATTTGCGGGCGGGATAATATAGACGTGAGAAGGCAACAGGGTAATAGAGTATGGATGGGTTCACGAAAGTACGAATTCTCAAGTTTGATTCCAGTTGAAACTTTCAGACAAAGCCGCCCCTTCGTGCAGGGCCATCCTATCCAACAAAGAAAGACACAGCAAAGAGGTGAGAAATTAATTGTCTAGAAATCCTATCCTTGCCAAAATCGCTTAACAATCAACAATCCAACCATCCCCCCCTCTCTCTCACTCATCTTCCCAGTCATAAAAGAATCTAAGAGTAGATCAAATAATCCCACATCTCATTTGAGAACCTCTTCTGGATATCACCCAACTCCCATCCCTGAGTCTTCCCAATCTCCGCCAATGTAGCTTTAAACTTAGGGATCTGGTCTCTATACGCTTCAGTCTTGAGGTATTCGAGCGCTGGCTTGCCGCGCAGGTTGATGCTCTCCCTGTTTATAATTAGCCCCCATTCAACCACTGCACAACGAAGCTTAGCGTAAGATCTTACCATTCCTTAGCCCAATGCGGCCTAACATTCAACTTCTTCCCCTCAGCATCCGTATATCCCATCCAAATATCAGCAACCCGCTGCAAAAAAGGCGTCCACTCATCATCCGACACCACATCAGGAATACTCAGGACCTCAATACTAGCCGTGCCATGCGTATTTCCGTATTGAGGAGCCATGAGAAGCTTAGAGTCACCCATGATGCGGAGTTCCATTGTCAGACGCATGGGGCAATCGTCATTCTCGTAGCAGAGATTGATGATATCCCACCACGCGCGACGGACGATGGTCCAGTCGGGCTTGGATGGGTCGGAGGCCAAGGAGGGGATTGGGATCTGGAATTCGAGATCGCGGACGCGCATATTTTGTATCTGTGTGCAGGGTGTTAGTCTATTGTTCAAGTCATTTCCACGCCTTCCACCTCACACGAAAATAAGGAAAGGAGGGAAGGCTTACACCACGTCTGAAATGCAACGCATTCGGCAACGCGGTCTTAATAGTCTCAGTCTTCTCCTGCTGGAAATCCAAGAACTCAAAAGGCGGTAAATTGACCATGCCAAACGTAGCCAATATCTCAGCCTGCCATCTTCCAGGCATAGCTTGGAAGATCGGATTACTTGTGATCACAGCACCGAGCCAGCCTTCTACCCACTGGAGCCAGGTTAGGATTGGGCTGGGGTAGTCTTGAAGGCCGGTCTTGTCGTCGGCGGGATTCCAGGTGTTGACCCAGGCTTGTTGGCTGCGCGTGAACCAGAACCATTCTGCGTAGTAATGGTTCTCTGCCCGATTCTCGAAATCGAGGAGCGCGTTATCATATTGTGCTTGCGTGAAGGTCTTGCGCAATGCAACGGGTATGTCATCTCTTGACAAAGGCGGGATAGCAAGTCCAATGTCTGGCTTAACAGGTTGCATCACCGCATAACGCATCTTGTCTAGCTCGAACGTGATGTGTGTGACGATACCCAACAGCCCGAAGTGCCCAGCAGCAGCTTTGAGATGCTCTGGGTCTGATACAGTCCGATGGACACCATTGGCATCAACGTACTCGACGGCTCGGACGTAGTCGTTCACTGTCTGATGAGCGCGGCCGGCACCGTGGCAGATAGGACCGTTCACGCCTCCCCAGGTAACTCTGGATGGTATTTAGCAAGAGATTTTGATAGGGGAGAGGTAGGCTTACTCGACGAGGATCACATCCACGGGCATAGTCCACTTATCGTTCGTGACAGCCCATCGTCTGAATTGCTCATTTGTAACCGAAACTCCAACTCGAACCAAAGCCTTATCCGGACTGCTAGGTACTGCTCCCGGAGGGGCAGTGAGAGAGATAGTCTTGAGCTCATTCTGTAGATCGATATATTCTGGCTCAATACTCATGGGATCAGGTAGTTTGGTGACTTCCTCGAGATTCAGGAGAGAGACAAGGATTTGCTTGTCCTGTGAGAAAGTCGAGCTCCACGAATGGCGATAGCCGGCGCAACGGACTCTGTAGTCATGGATTTTAGCCCACTTGACTAGGTTCTGGAGTCCGAGAACAGTCTTGGGGACGAATGTCCAGAGAGGAGTATTCCGAACACTTTGGCCCCAGTTTTGGAACTGCTTGTCGCCGTAAACCTCCATCGTCTTTGTCTCAGCCTTGTCCTCGAAAATCTTCGGGAAGCCCTCATGAGGAGTCACTTGGCTCAGCGGCTTCACAGCCCCATTAACAACTCCATCGACAGCATGCTCATTAGCACTCCCATTTGCAGTCCCATTCATCATCTTCTCATCCTTATGAAAGAAACTCTCAACCTTCTCAATCATCTCCCTAAAATGATGCTTAACCGGCGGACTAGGCGGCAGCGCAAAAGCACCGTCGTGCTGGGTTCCAGCAGCCAAAACCTCGTCTTCGCTACCACCAGCAATAAACACCTTAATTTGTCTCTTCATGCCCTCGTCCAGTTGTCCAAACGCATCTTTGAACACATCTGTCTCCTCGAAGACTCGGAGGAAGCCGCGGAGGTGGGTTTTGGGTTTGACATCTTTGTTGCGGATGGACCAGAGGTGCGTCTTCAACAGGGGAATCTTGACATGCGGGAATTCTTCTTGGAGGACATCGATATGATCGATTATTTCGCCGAGCGTGAAGTGGGAGTTGAGGTTTTCTCTTGGCGGGATGGGGAGCGTGGAGAGGGTTTTGGAGAGTTTGGTGGACATGGTGGAGGGATGGCGAACGAGGCTGACGACGATAAGAGGATCCTGGTCGTGGTCCAAGGATCAAGTTGGATAAGAAATGGAAAGCAAATGGATGATGATATTTGAAAGATTCAATAACAATGAAAGAAAAGGGAATAAGAACGTCAAAAAGGCTGAGCAATGCTATCATATATGGCAAAGGAGGGGCACAGCAAGGCCCTTCCTGGCCCGCCGAGCGTCAAGACTCCGAAGCTGAACCCGCCAAAAGCCTCACGTCAGCACGAGGACAATATGGTTTTCAAAATCCAACAGAAATATGCAAGGGTAAAACTTTATTACTGGGACTATCATTGGACATTGTAATTTTCAGCTTCTTGTGGCACCAGTGATCCGCCATAGAGCGTAGCGTGATCCAACGCAAGGCTGCCAAATGCCCAATGTTTTACAGTGAGCCGTGTCCGTCTGGCCCGATGGGTGTTCCAAATTGCTTGAGGACACCATACCGCTTGTGATGGATGTCCGAGTTAGGTGTGATTTGGAGACAATCACACTTGGGAATTGGGAACATCGGAGCTGAGATGGGTTCGGAGGTGGCTGGGGCGCCTACCAACTTGACCCTGGTACACGGCTGTTTCCGTACATATTCCGAACCAAGGCACAAAGAGGGAAGTATTCGTGATACTCCTATACATATCAGCCCAAATCCGATAATCGACAATGGGGTTGGATATCTTGTTTGAAGTTTTGGAAGATTTTGAGTGGAAGGGGAGCCCTGAGTCCAAAGCAACGCAACGCAGCAGGAAGATTGGGTATCTTATTGTCTATGAATATTATAAATGCGCACAGAAATCCAATGAATATTGCAAATAACGCCGATTACTGATTCCCATTGCCTTTCAAGGCTATCTCTGTCTTATGATTTCGGTTAGGAAATCCTCACTGTCCACAGTCAGCTTCAAATCCTCTACATTTGAGGGGCATTCATACAAGGACAAAGTGATAAATCCATCCCTATCATCGTCATATTTCTTGAAAACATCAGTCATCCTCTTCAGACTGATGCAGCTTTGCACAAAGAGATCAAAACTGATAGCTCTCTCGCCCCGTTTATCATAGGTCCTGAACAGCGTTTCGACGAATTGAGGACTGAGTCTGTATCCAAATGCTACCAGCGCATTTGTGTACTCGTCAAGGCTGATATTTCCACTTCTATCTGCATCGAATCGATCGAATAGTGATCGCCACGCAGCCAAGAATCCCCATAGTCCGCAGAACTCTTCGAAACCTATTGTGCCTGACCGGTCGCTGTCGAACATGCGGATCATCATTTTGACTGTATGAGGATCGAAGGAGGACCAGTCGCCGTTGACGAGGGCTGCGCGCAGTTCTTTCTCGCTGAGTTGTCCGCTTCCTGGAGTACTCATCAGCCAGGCAGCCAAAGGGAACTTGGGGCTGAAATACCATCTTTGTCAACTGCTTTGAAGAGTGGCCAAAGTGCTGGATCTGCGCCATTTGGTGGGGCAGGAGATGGGGGTGGTCTCGATATTGGAGGGGGTCTGTTTTGCACTTGGGGAGGTCTTTGGCCATAATTCAAAGGTGGAGGGGTCATATGGTCTTGACGAAGGGGAGGGCTTGAGCCATAATCGTAGTTAGCAGGAGGTTGCATCTGAGGTGATAATCGACGTCCGCCTGACTCTGGTCTCGGAAGAGGTGGAGGGGGCTTGTTGCCGTATTGTTGTTGGTACGTTGCTTGTTGCGCTTGGCTATGGACCGGCGCTGGAGCTTGAGCTGGTGTTGGAGATTGAGTTGGGTTGTTGCCGCCTCCTCTCTACAATGTCTTGGTCAGCGCACTTGTAGTGGCGGTCGCTCGTTGTAGTTATTCATACCCTTTCTGGCTCTGCGAATCTGTGAATGTTCAGCTCGGCTCAAGTCTTTGGAGGGGCACAACTGTGATTCAGCAACTTACGCAGGCAATGAGTCTGGATTGAATGTCCTATTGTACGCCATATTGACTGTTGTGATTGTGGCTAAAGAGAATATAATTTGCGGCACGAGGTTGGATTTTATGACGAAGTGTTGCCCAGAAGGTCATGAACAGTGAATCCCTCCGAGAGGCTCCAAGGCTCGACTGCGGCGTGGATCTCACCGAGGGGCTTAGGCCAAATTCCTCCCGCTTCGCAAGGGCAGTGCAAAGAGGGTCCCCTTGAAATTGAATTGCGTATGTAAACTGCTTAAGGTCCAATCAACTAGCTTCAGTGACGGTATTCGAAGAGTAGAAAGGAAAAGCTTGAATTTAGAAGTATGGAGTTTGATGTTCCTTATGTGGAGTTTTAAAATGTGCATGAACTTCAGAGAGCCGAGTGCTGACAGGAGCGATGCACGCCATACCATGCAGCGCTCCGAGTACGGTATTCATACGTCCAGTAACTTTGACGCGACCGCATTGTTCACCTCAAATCAGCGATTTGCACGTCACCCATATTTCAGCTCTGAGCCTTGCCCAAAACCATGGCTGCTGATGGGTCTTTGGAGCCAGAATCGGAATTCTGGCTCTTTGGTTATGGGTAAGTCTCTTTCTCAAAACGACGGGGTTTGTAGAGTTGTACCTGACAAATTTCATTAGAAGTCTGATTTGGAAGCCTCCACCGCATTTTGGTAATTCTTTCTCTGCCATACCCCACGAAGCCACAATTGAAAGAAGGAACAGATAGGCGGATTCCAGGTTATATCACTGGGTATGTTCGACGATTTTGGCAGGTTTGTAGTCCCCTCGATTGATGTGGGACGGTAGCTCATGAATGATCCAGGCCAGGTAAGAAAAAGGACGACGCCCGAAAGCCACTCTGCTGACATGAAGCACAGTCAAGACCATAGGGGAACGCCAGAAGCCCCTGGACGCGTCGTGACGCTTATTGAACGATCTTTCTGGGAGACGTTGGACGATCACCATCCGTCCGGTTCCGACAAAGTATGGGGGACCGCATATCGGATTGAAGCAGCAAAAGTTGCTGAAGTACGCGAATACCTTGATATCAGGGAGATCAATGGTTATACGATCCACTACACGAACTTCTATCCTGCGGATGGTTCAGCAATCATCAAGACTCTGGTGTATATTGGAACGCCTGATAATGATCAGTTTATGGGTCCGCAAGATCCCCAGGTGCTGGCAGAGCATATTTATAAGAGTGTAGGTCCAAGTGGACTGAACAAGGATTATCTGTTGAGCCTCGAAGCGGCTCTGGATAGTTTGAGCATGGAGTCTGGAGACGAGCATATAAAGGACTTGGCCGATAGGGTCCGAAAAGTCGAGCAAGGTGCTCACGTTGACCCAGGTTCCGCAGTGAGCGAGCCAATGAGTAGCGAGTTGAAGAGAGTTAGCAGTACATATGAGCAAGAGGAGACCGAGAACTAGATGCGGAAAAGCTTTTTCATTCCCTCAATTCGGGTCATTACTGCCATAGACTAAGCTGCAAGAAGTGCAGTCTTTATGAAGAGACCTTGATCAAAGTGATCTTGGTCGAAATTCGGATATCTGAGATCGATGTGTGATGACTGCTCAAAGTGTGACAAGCAAACGTAAGAGAAACCCTCCTCCCTAACTCCAAGCAAACCAAGGTCAAAACCGCATCAGAGACCACGAGGCTAACCCATCAACCACCCAAAGGATGTCCAGGCCCACCACACAATTAACTTTCGCTGCACAACCCAAGGCTAACTTTTCTTGTCATCATCATTCCGTACGAATGCGCGAGATCGGAGAGAAGAATCACGTCAACACCAGCACCCTACTGCCAGCGGTTTCCACCCTGTTGCTCGCCGCCGCCATATCCGCCTGAAGTTTTGTCACGCTCGTCAGTAGGTTGATTCTTGAGTTTGAATGAGTGATTGACACATACCTCCACCATATCCACCTGTGGAGACTCGGAGTTAGCATTGTGAGATAGGGGAAAAGAGAAGAACAGATGGGAGTTCATGAGCTCCGCGGCCTGAGTTTACTCTAGGCGTGCTCTGGAGTAGGACTTTGGAGCAGAGCTCACGACAACGGACCGAATAGGAATTGGATCGCTCAGGGGAATACACACCTCCACCGCCTTGATAACCGCCGCCTCCGCCTCCGGAATAACCACCACCAGATTGGTATCCGCCACCTCCACCATAGCTGGCTCGCATCAGCTTCAAGTTTCTGTAAGATTAGATGCAGATGCACTTACCCGCCCTCACGACCACCTCCATATCTATTCAAGTTGTCAGCAACTTGTGAGCAGGCAAACTGATCAGAAGGAACTCACCCGCCTCCACCACCTCGTCCACCGTAACCGCCTCGTCCACCACCGAAGCCACCACCTATGAAAATCTCCGAGTCAGTAATGCTCACTACAGATAGAAAATTACAGTCAAGCGGGTTTCATAAGTTTCAAACTCCAAAGATACCCTCTATCGAGTAGAGCTCTAGAGTAGAACTCATAAATCCGGCCAGAATCGCTCAGAATCTGGGAATAGTTGCTCGGAGAAACACATACCACCTCCACCTCCACGCTCTGCAAGAAGGTTAGCGATGAAATGTGCTACAGGGACGAGCAATACGTACCGGAAGCCTTATCAACGCGAATGGTACGACCATCGAACCTAATATAGAATTAGCACTACAAAGCAACCATGTATATTGCCGACATACTCGATATTGTTCATGGCAGTGATCGCGGCTTCGGCATCAGCTTCCTGACTGTATCGAACGAATCCGAATCCACGGCTGCGGCCGGTGTCACGGTCCTTGACGACGACCTGGAGGGAAGCAGATGCGTTAGCATGAGCGCTGAAGTGGGGAGCAAAGATGAAGCCAACTTACAGCTTCCTCAACGGCGCCGAACTCTTCGAACTTCTGGCGCAAAGCGTTCTCATCGGTGTGCCACGCAAGGCCGCTAGAGAATGTTAGCTGTTGATGCTGATAACTAGGATGCGATGGAAGAGATGCGAAGGCGAACCTACCCAATGAATAATTTGGACATCTTGAATGTCGTTTATCTCGGATACCTGGCTGAAAGTCTCAATTTCCGCGCGCATTCAAAAGAGCGCGCCATCGCGGTGGTGTTGTACATTGAAACGGACGGAACGCGGATCACGCAAAGAAAGATACATCGAGGCAGAACAGGACTCCGCAAAGCGGACAAGGAATGGAGAGGTGAGATGATATTTGATGATGAGATCGAGTGGGAAGGTCAGCGCACGCAAGCAGGAGATCAACGAACTTCTTGAGATTGAGAGAGTGTGGGTCGGTAGGTGGAAGGTTGGTTCTTTGTTGTTGGTTGGTGATTGTGAGACGCAAAGTTTATCGGTCGAACGACTGAAAGGACTGTGCGATCGCAGTGTATGAAGTAGAAAGGTATGTAAAGTTCGCGAAGTTGGAATTTCGCAAAAGAGTTGGTGGGTGTTTGTAGGAAGAAGAGGAAGAGGTGGCAAGGTGCAGTAGCGGGGGAATATTTGAAGACTCTGCCCCTCCTCGCGTAATAATATTCACTGGCACGGACTGGCTAGCGCTCACAGGGTCTGCGACAAAAGCAATCAAGTGAATGAATTTAGCAACGATAAAGCATTACGGATCAATGGCTTTTTCGATTGCTGCTTGTTCACTCGATTGCTTTGCGAAACTTTGGAGTTGACCAATATGAGGGCTAGTATCCAGTCAGAGTTTCTGCTTGAACTGGTGCGTGCGTGGGAGAACAAGGGCCTTCTTCCAATCCAGCATTCCACAGAGGGTGCAGATTAAGGGCGAGAGCAATGCGGCAAGCAGACCGGCTGAGGGCAAGTACACCGATCGTGTGGTGCGCCTGGTGTTGTGGCGTTCAATCGGAGCATGGCCTGTGCAGTATGATGGGCTGCTAGAGTGTGGGAGAGGGTGGAATTATGGCATCGCAGGCATATCGACGGCAATTATACGGTTATACATTTTCTTGGTTGATGCTGGCAAAAGTCTTTTCTTTTCAGGCCTGCCTGCAGCAGTCCAGCTGCTCCGAATCGAAGAATCAATGTGAGCAGATCGCAGCACACCCTCATTGTTCTGAGTGGTGCTGGAAGCAAAGGAAGGCGTTTGACCTGGAAAAGGGCAAATTCTATCCTTTTCTCTGCAGTTCTCATGGATGGACCTGACTGGCCGAACTCACGCCGCCTAAATAAATACAGCAGACAGTAGTGAACTGCATGCGAAGTACAAACGGAACTGCACCAGCACGGATCGGGGAGTAGGAGCAGGTGGGACAGAGGGAAACGTTAGGCCAGTGGGACCAGATATGAGAGCTTGTGGGTTCATTCCTCGGGCACTTAGGCGTATTGTGGGTCAATCAGCTCTTATCGATAGATCGATAGGCACACCTTGTTTTTAGGCCGACCTGAGCCCGAGAACGAAAAGGTGCTAAAATTTCACCATCTTTATCACCCACATGCTTGACATCCACCAACATCCCACTTGCCACGTGCAAAAATCGACTACGTATGGCGACGCACTACCTGACCCCCTCGGTCGATCTTGTGAACCTGGCTTACCTCACCCCCTCTCTCACATCTTCTTACTACTACGGTACGCTTATATGCCCTTTCTTCTACCCATACAAAGCGACAACCCTCAAGTCCGATACCGATGCCAGTATTTCACAGCCTATGCCGAGTACGACGCGGCGTGGCTTGAACGAAGTCCATGCCGACCAGTAGACGGGGAGCTGCAGATTGCTTAGGAGAACGAGGGCTGTAGCCCTTACTGCACTCAAATACCTTACCTTCCTCCACGAATCTACATCCAGCGCTTATCATTCATCCAGTACAGGCTATCTCAACTTTCAATATCAACATATCAAAGACATCTGATGTCAATTTAAGAAGTGGCAAGATAGATAAGCTCGCTGCGTGGTGTTGCACAGATCTTGTGTAACGATCCAACTCATCGGGTTCTCATAAAGTCTGATTCAGAGTGACTGCTCAGCTCTTACAGCATTACTCGCATATACTGGAAGTCATGTGACGGTATTTGGCCATCAAAAACGACCCATTGGCCCATCGCAATGCATTTCCATTGGCAGTATCCCACTCTTGCGAGCAGAGGCAACTACCACAAGGTTGCATATGCCTTGTTGGTAGGGCTGTGATCCATCCACACCGCTTTTTGAACCCTTCGCGATGTCTTCCAGTCAATGGATTGCTCGCTGCATGTTAGCTGCGGGTCAATCCTTGGAGGCCATCTGTAATGCAGGGACAATGCAAAGATCTGTGAGTCTGCAAGATGTGGAGAGCGAATAATTGTTGGAGTGGCGAAAGAGGGGTTCCGGTAGCAGAAGAGATGTCGGCTACCTCGTTGATGGATTTTGTGTAACCAGGCACTTCAGGGGTTGAGAATAATTCCAGCATAATTCATTATGTGCAAGGTGAATGCCAAGGGTTGAGCGAAGAAGGTAAAGTAGGTACGGTTCTAACAGTTTCGTAGTAGCCAAATTTGATATCCCGATCCTTCTTCTTTTGGTCATCGTGCTTTCTAAGTCAACACTTAAATGTATTTCCAACATCCCATTCGATTCCTCACCAAATAGCTCCTCGCCTCGTTGTACCATGATTCTAGCAGCTCGGGACACTTCTTAGATCTCTTGATATCTCCTTGATCACTATTTACGGCATTCATCTCAATGGAGCGTCGTTCCAGCAAGCGCCATTACAGCCAACCCCATGACTCTAGTGCCCAACACAAATCTGAACGCTGTCGGCTAAGTGAGACAGCCAATCGCGCTTTGGGGGATCCGAAGAGGCGATCAACACATCATGAGCTCCCCAAGGAGAGTCTAAAGCCTGCTTTGAGTGGAGATGATGACTACGTACGGAGATGGCTTGCGCAAACAGACAAGGAGATCGACTCGGACATCAACAGAACCAGAACACAGGAGAAGAAGGCTGGTTAGTGCTTACGAATCCCTCTTATTCTCGAGCAAATGACGATACTAACGAGCTCAATCGTCTTTCACAGAGCAATATGATGCCAAACAAAGGCCCCAACTCGACTTGCGATCTTTCCGGCATGCCATCCATTATCCCGACAATGAGCAACCGCAACAGAAATCCAAGGGAGAGCGTCGTCACCGTTCGTCTTCGGACAGCTCCTTACTTGAACCTGTTGTGATGTCGGAGCCGAAGCCGCAAAAAGAGGAGGAACCAAAGCTACACCCCGAGATACGAGAGGACCACATATCGCAGCAGTACAAGAAACGCAAGGTGGCATCATCGGATTTGGGATCATCAGCAGAGTCAAATACTCGCCAGGAGACTTTCAAGAAAAGGGACCGTCATAAGACCCGAGAAGATCGCTACGAGCCAAAGAAGAAGAAACACAAATCGGACAAGACTGATAGAGAGCGAAAGTCAAAGAAGAAGCGGGAGAAGAAGGACGACAAGAAGAAGGCGTCGAAGAAGGCCGGTGTAGATCTCATGAACAAATTTTCTTCGAAAAGCTTGGCTCAGGCTCGTTTGACGGTGGGCTCTTCCTCAAAGCGACATCTTGCACGGGCTGACTGTGCTAGATTCGTCCCTCTCATGGACCTGGTCTATTCAAAAATGGTCGTGCATCCTCTCCAGCTCGACGACGAGGGCGTAAGTGTTACTCTCCAATAGAAGCAAAGAGTAGAGTACTGAAGCCTCCACATAGTCCCCGACTTAGTTTTCTCGGAAATGGAGTTCCTCCAACACCCTCTACGACATCCAGACATCAAAACTACCTCAAAGTCTCGCCAGAAAGACAAACGCAGAGCTTCAAGAGAACAAGACGAGGTATCAATGTTTTTCCAACTGACGAAGACACCATTATCAGAGACCAGCCCAAATGCTAGACGACAGAGATCATCAACCTACAAGAGCGACGAGCGGCCTATGTACATCCGACAACGAGTGGTGGATCAAACTCAAGAAGGCTCCCAACATATTGCCTTAGCAGAAAAGCCTTGCTTAGGATTTGGCCACCCTGGCCTGTCTTCTGACAGGTTCTCGGCTTCTCATGGACGCACTCCATCTATGCACTGTCCGCGAACCGCCCCCGATACGACGAGCAGGTTATCCGAAAACACTACGACTGGTGTGACATGGTCGGAGACTCAGATATTACCTGGCGCCACGGCAGCATCGAGACGACAGAGCCATAATTATCAGCATCATGCAAGTCCAACTCCGGAGCCGATTCGGAGATCCATTGAGGACACTGGAATCTTTAGACATACGGGAGTAGAAGGAACTCCTGGATTAACGTCTTCTCGGACAAAACCAACTCCGCCACAAGATGGCCTTTACAACCCGCAATTCTTAAGAGATGGCCAAGGTACACTTGAAGATTCAAATAAGACCATAAAGTCGACTACATCTCAGTCAAGGCTCGCTTCTAGACATTCAAAGCCTTCAACCAAAGGTCCAAAGTCCGGAGATAGAGAGCAGACACCGCGACCACTATACAGTCTTGGAAGTGAGAAACCAACAACTGCTCAGAAATCCGCGAAAAATCCGAACGGAAGTCCAGCCGTCAGCAGAGAAGACCCAGCCACAACACAGCGCAACCAAATCATCACGGAACATTACGATCCTAGCTTAGGCTGGCATCAACCACAAGATCTCGGACGACTAGAGAGGGTATCAGCTGCACCAGCTATAGATGCCGAATCACTGAGGGAATCGAAAACGACACCCTTCAGTCGAGAGCAGATTGCGAAAAATGCTCACGTCAAACGTCCAGCTACCACTTTACCTGTTACGAGGGTACCTAGAAAATCAAATCTTCACGATGGAAACACTGATGACCCACGTCAGCCAGCAGTCTCTGAAGAGAATACTGAAAGTTGTCACATCATCAATGCTCTTACTGCTCACATATCACAACCAGCATCATTAAAGGCTTCCGAACCTGCTGCAGCTGGCGAATCATGCACTCGAGCTTTTTTGGAGGAGAAGTCCCAAGTCCTGCATCCTGGTAATGAGGCTCAGAACTCCTACAGCACCAATGACCAACCTCCTCAACGATCTTCATCTGCTTTTATACCACCAGCGTTTGGACGGCACGTTGATGGAAGATCAAGAGAGGGAGCTGCTGTTCTAATCAGTCGAAATGATACTACAAGGTTAGGATCTACGAGATTCGAGACGACTTCTCTAGGTGGACTACCAGTACGAGGACCTTCGCGTGGTAGTTTTCTACGACCTCCTCGCACTCTACGCATATCCCATGTGATTGAACCTACGCCTCTCTCCCTTAACCAGATTCAACGGCAGCATATACCTGAAGAGCCTATCTTTGAGGACGATGTTAGCCTCAACCAGCATGAGATGGATCTAGTTACTTTCGATCCTGAGATGGCACTATATCTCGAGGACATCGATTACGATATACTGGAGGAACAGGAGTACGGAGATCCTGACTACGCCGAAGGTCCTATGGAACTGCGCCAGGAACAGTTGGAATATGTTGCAGAAGATGAGATCAACGGCCACCAAGTGTGGCAACCTATAGCTCAAGGCCGCGATATGGTCGAGCATTATGAGACATGGAAGGGACCAGAGCACGGTATAAGCGCTGGTTATGAAGTGATGGAGGATAGCTACGATGGCCAAGCTTTTGCAGAGACATATGGGATGGTAGAGCAGGGAATTGTTTATGAGGATCAAATGGTTGAAGAACAAGTTCCGATGCTAGGATTTTGGCGACTCAATCATCCGTACTGAGGACTCGAGAAATATATACCCCTATCCATTGGTCGTGTACGTAGCTCAAAGCATTTTGTATCTTGTGGTATTACATATCACTTAAGTCAATATACACGTTTTAGAAGCAATTCTATTCCGGTTCTTGATGTTTCCACTTCTCTTTAATAGCATCGACATCAATTCCACACAACTCAGCCCTCTTAACCGTAGCCCTCGCCTTCCCTACAACCGGCACATCAATCATCTTCCCCTCCAGCGTCCACGCCCCCCGGCCCCCAGCATCCGCCTTCTCATCTCCAATCACGACCCTAACAGCCCACTCGACGTCCTTCTCCCCCGGCGCAAATGCCCTCTGCGCAACCTCAACCTGCGTAGGATGTATACACTGTTTCCCATTAAAGCCCAGTCCCTTCCCCTGCAAGCACTCCTCTTCTAGAATCTTCAATCCTTCAGATCCCCGGAACGACGTGCAGACTAGATCAATTGTGGAAGGTAAATCGTGGGCTCTTGCGGCTGTAGTGATCGCTGAGCGCGCATATAAGAATTCTGTGAGGGATGGTGTCCGTGTTAGAGAGAGGTCGAGCGCGAAGTCCTCCGCTGCAAAGATCAGGCCGCTGAGATACGGACTGGCGCGACAGATCTCATTCAGATTCACAATCGCCTCCGCGCTTTCTATAAGCGCAATAACCTTGATCGGATTGCTCGCTCCCTCTCCATGTCGTTCCGGCAACTTATGCTTCAACACATCTGTCACAAAGTGCAAGTCTGAAGCACGATTGACCTTGGGTATGACTAGGGCGTCGAGATTAGGGGCTTGGAGGACTGTGGAGAGATCTTCGAGTGCGAGGCCGGTGGATACAGCGTTTATGCGTACGCTTAGCTCGGTGATGTGAGGGGGGCGCGGTTGAGAAAGGAAGGAGAGGATGTTTTGGCGGGCAGAGAGTTTGTTGCTGGCAGTAACTGAATCTTCAAGGTCATAGGATACTGTGTCCACGGTGAGGGAGCGGGATTTTTCGAGGAATTTTGGGGAGGAGGAGGGGACTGTTTTTGTTAGTTTAGATTTGGGAGAGGAGGGGAAGGGAGGGGGATAGGGAGGTACCATAGAGAAGTGCTCGACGTAGGATTGAGGCTGCTTTTGTGGACATTTTTGATCAATTGAGTTATAAGAAAAAAGGACTTAGCTATTCTTATATTTAAAAATGGGAAGATCAAACATCTTGATTCCCCACGACGTCGTCGTCGGCAATAAGCTTCACTTCCCAAAACCCACGGCTAGCATACAGCCGGGCCGATTCTGCCTCCCGTGACCGCTCTCACTAGTCTTGGACAGAGGTCCGGCAGCTAAACGTAGCTTCTTTGGTGACAGCGATAGCGATCTTGAAGGTTACGAGAGCCGCATCTCAGTCACTCCTTTGAACCTGATTCTCAAGATGGATGTCGAAAACCAACAACACGTCGGATCGCTGAGCTGGCGACTCAGCTCACATCCCATCACGCTGTTATGCTTCCTAGGATTTCGGATCTGTGAGTTTGCGTGCTTGCGCGTCTCGTGAGAGCAGAGCTGATGATTTGTAGCAAGTCTACTGGTTTACCTCTTCGGACAGCTGCTTCTCACGAAAAGCTTGTGAGCATCACACATCTTCCTTGTATGCTTTTAGGAAGAATAATAGCTGACCTGTGCCCCAGTGTCATGATCTTCATCATCACCATCCTCCTCCTAGCGGCCGATTTCTACTACCTCAAAAACATCGCCGGACGCCGCCTCGTCGGACTACGCTGGTGGAACGAAGTTGATCCGCAGACGGGAGACTCACACTGGGTATTTGAAAGCAGTGACCCAGCGACCAAGGTCATCAATGCTACGGATAGCAGATTCTTCTGGATTGCGCTTTATTCGCAACCGCTGCTTTGGGTTGCGCTGGCGCTTGTGGCGATTATTCGCCTTGAGCCTATTTGGTTGACTCTTGTTGGTATGTTGCAAAGCCCTTCTGTCATGGGAAATGGTGGAATAGGGGAAGGGAGGAGGGATTGGTGGGTTGAATGGCTGCTGACTGGAAATAGTGGTTGCGTTGAGTCTTACGATTACAAATACGCTTGCGTTCTCGAGGTGTGATAAGTTTGGACATGCGTCGAATATGGCTGGAAGTGCTCTTTACTCTGGAGGTTTCGCGGGGAATATTGCGAATGTGATGGTTGGACGGTTCTTCAATAGGGGATGATTGCTTTTTGCGTGCCTAGGAAGGGGCGGGGGAATAGGAGATAGGTCAGTGTATGATATCACATGGTGTGGTCTCTGCAGAAGAAGTCTTGCAAGCAGTGACTTTGAAATATAAAAGCATTTTACGAGACAGCTCGGAGCCAGATGCAGATTCGAGGCTTCCATCTTTAGTATGTGATTCTTATACATGTGTAACTAAGGGTCGGTCGGAACACCCACTCGTTCCTTCCTCAACTTCGCAGGAGCCATGCTTGCCCTAGTTGCCAGTCGTTCAAGCCATTTCAACCATTCTATTCTCGATCATTCCTCCCAAACGGACGATCACGGTGTCTACCCCAGCGACCCGCCCTTCAGATACCCTCCTGCTGAACGTTCCGATTCAATTCCGACTTCAGAATCCGACGCTAGGTCGCGCGAAGTTCCTCGGTCAGCTCCGCTGGCAGAACAGCTGGATACTCAGCGAAAAAAGACTCAAGGATTGCATGAAACGCAATTTGAACGCAAAAAACATTGAGGAGAGAAGGATTGAGAGTGTGCCAGCGAATACCCAGGCGACGCAGATGCAATATAAGAAAGATAGTGGGGAGTTTCCAAGTCGTATGGGAAAGAATAAGTCAACCGTTCACCTCTTGAACGATCATTAACTATGTTCACAGGAAGTACGATTACGCAATCAAGCCAACCGCGGATATGAGACTCGCTCTGGAGGTGAATCTCTCTTTTGAATTGAACGATTTGACTGCCAGCTTACCTTCAACAAAGGAGCGTCACGAATTCATGCTTGCGCTGTTAAAGCCGTACGATGGCAAGAACTTCCCTCAAGAACATAAAGCCAACTCCGTTTGTTCCGAACCGGTACAATTGCTCTGAGAGTTCAACAGGGTCGGTGGTAAGAAAGCAGGTATCAGGGTTGGGGTCCGGCGTATCAGTTTGAGGCCGAGTAAGTACTTCTTCTTTATCCTCAAACAACCACCATCCACACCCTTCTCAACTGTTCAAATCCGATGAACGATTACCACCCACACCTTTCTCAGTTGTTCAAATTCGATCAACGATCGAAAACGGTTGTCTTCTGCACACCCCTCCGCATAATCCACAGCCTCACCAATTGTTCAAATCCAATCAGATCAATGAATCTAATTAGTTATAGATAGAGAGTGGATCAACGTGACGGCAAGGAAAGGGATCCAGTGAAGAAAGCCAAGGACGCAACTGAGGAGGCAGAGGTATATAAGGCGCTCAAGACAGAGTTGTTCCGCGACAAGGCTCCGAAGTATAAGAGCATTGCTCTTAATCCAATCACTGGCGATATACAACCTCGCGATGCATGGATAGTTGCGGTGAGAGTTTGGAAGATTGAGAAGGCACCGGGAAAGGAGTGCGGTCGTGTTAGGTGAGAATAAGGAGTCAGTACAGGAATTAGATATCAACGCTGCAAACCTTGCCAATGATTCCAAATTGACGAAAGTCTCTCTCAAATCGACTATCCAATCGTTCACTGGGATTGGGCAATTCAGTTGATAGGATATCTGGAATAGCTTATGGATCTTTGAAGCAATCCTTCAATCCCTTTCAACGATGCCAAATTTAGCGGGTAGTCTTCAGGTTCAACTACTTTGAAAGCATCATGTGACATAGTTATATTCCTCAGAGACTTTGTGCATTCTTTCCTTCCTTGTCGAAATGAAGAATCACAATCTCCTGGTTCATATTCTCGCCTATCAAGAACCTCTCATCCCCGCAAATCTTCCCTTTACCGAGTAGCTGCGGCCATAAATCGTCTCGGAGCGATATCTCATAGCCCGGTCCATTCATTCGGATCTTTGGCTTGACGTGTATGCTGAGAGTTTCGAGCATGAAGCAGTGCCGTGCCGAGAATTTGACACCGGCTTGGGTATCCACCGCTTCAGTAATGGTGAGGTACGGGAACTCCTGGGCTGGTTAGTATCATTCAGTGAAGGACATGCTTTGAGAATGCCAACTCACCTCGTGCCTCCAGCATGGAGCAATGGCAGGAGATCTGAGATCTGAAGCTCTTTCACAAAACGACAAGTTGACATCGCCATCAGCTCCGCAATCATCCTCCCATCGAGGCCCGATGCAAAATGGAATCCCAACACTCTTCACCTTGTGAAGTCTGGGGAGATGATGGCCGGCTTGCTGACCGACGAGCCATCTATGGTCTTCTTCAATGACATAGACGTGATTCTCGTCTAGTTCCAAGTCGCGAATCACTGGCGTAGATCTTTGTCTGATTTTGTAGAAATCCAGATCAGCGAATGAGAGACGCCTAATAACTTTGGGGCCTTCGTCTATCAATGGCTTGCCTTTTCCTGTAGGGTCTTCACTTGGTCGGTACGGAGAGGGTCCTGAGATGTCCCAGATTGCTAATGCTTCAATAGGGTCGTCTTCGCCCCAGGCACTTCGGTTGGGTTGCCAGAGGTAGAGAGAATAGTGTATAGCTGTGTGAGTGCTATAGAAACGGTCCCGAGAGTTCAAAGGCATCCCTAGGAAGTGTATTTTCCATTCGTTTCTAAGACATTCAGTGTAATTGAACAATCAACTCGGTGGATTACGTACCGGAAGTTTGAGCTCCAAAAGCCCGTTTTCTCGTCCTGGCTGATATCATAGGCAGTCGCAAAATGTCTATAAACCATCTCGTTCTCATTCAATTGATGGTAAGGTACTTGTTCACACCATTCAACAACGAGAAGTCTCTGGTTCAACCTGATTCTCCTCACGATCTTTCCTTCAGGCTCAAAATCGATCCCGTTCAACGTCCCCGCACCGAGATCGTACAACTCATAGCGCTGAGTTTTGGCAGAAGGGAAAATGAGAAGTCCATCATCATAAGTCCATAACGGATCCGGATAGTGAAAAGCTGCGGTCTTCTCTTCAAATTGAAGATGGCGCTGCCAAGTAGCAACGCCATAATAACGTGCCCATTTCGGAACCACGAATGACTTCCCCAAAGCCAGCTTCTCGATGCTCCTCGGCCTGCCAGATTTGAGATGATGGTATCTTGCAGCCACCTGGGCAAACATCCGGGACCAATCTACATCATCGGAGTTTGATATGGCTCTTAACTCTCGGACTCGAGGGTAATGGCTGAGAAGCACATGTCGATTCAAGTCTGATTCGGTGAATGCTGCGTTGAATGATTTTGATACCCGGCGGTTTAGAATGAGATCTGAGGGTGAGAGATGGGCGATTATGAGGAGGAATATGTCGTTTGGAAGTGATGTGATGTCCATTCTGAATTGTTGATTTTGTCTGAAGGAGTGTAGTCGGAGAGATACGAAACGAGGTTCTGGCGTCGATCCAAACACTCCTAAAGCCGCATTCTAGTAAGCATGTCAACGACGCCAATATCTAACGAGGCGGACTCCTTGTTTTTAGCACGAATTGGGAAGAACATCTCTTATTTGTGTCTTTTTTATAATATCAAACGCGAAGATTCGAGCCCCCTTTTGTCTATTGTACGGATTGCTGAGGCTAAGAGACAGGAAGAAAGTCTTCATCCACGCAAACTCAGTAGTTCCCCAATTCCTGATTCCTGATCATTTATTCCTTTTTTAAAGATTCTTTAATACTGGTCTCTGTTCTGTACCCAAAATCGACTCTCCCCTTTTTCAACCTTTTCAGAAAAGGGGAGAGACCCTTGCGCCCGTGGCGCCCGTGCCGAAAATCGCAACGAGCTTTCCCCCGCAAATAACCGAGACCGACCGCGGATCTCGAAGCTCTCAGTGACAACGATTTCCTCGAACATTTGGAAGCATGCCTTGCCTCCTAAACAACAATCTCAATCTTTAGAGCCTTTGAAGATGCGTCGAATCCTTACTCGACACATACCTGCTGCAGCAGTACGAACAACACGCTCTGCACCAGCACTTAGAATGCCTTCCGCCGCGCAGAACTCCAAGATCGCGACTCGCAGACTGCATGCCACAGCACAGCACCTCAAGCCAGCTACAGGTCTTGCATTCAACGCCGACAACTACCCCACCACCCACGAGAAGATCCAAAATGTCGAAGACACCCCATACTTTATTGACAACAAATTCGTAAAGTCGGAAGCTACACAGTTCATTGAGTTACATGACCCCGCCACAAACAACCTTGTTACAAGAGTTCCGCAGAGCACAGATGCAGAGCTTAAGGCTGCGGTTAAGAGTGCGCAGAGGGCATTCCCAGCTTGGAGGGCTACTAGTGTGATGGCTAGACAACAGATTATGTTCAAGTTCACACAATTGATCCGGGAGAACTGGGATAGACTTGCGGCAAGCATTACTTTGGAGCAGGGCAAGACCTTTGCTGGTATGTTCTCTTGAGGCCCAATGTTATGACTATATACTAATTTCCTCTCAAGATGCTAAAGGAGATGTCCTCCGTGGTTTACAAGTTGCTGAGGGAGCTTGCGCTATTCCCGAACAAATGAAGGGAGAGGTCTTGGAGGTAGCAAAGGATATGGAGACCCGAAGCTACAGAGAGCCATTGGGTGTTGTGGCTGCCATCTGCCCCTTTAGTAAGCCATACAAAAGCCCCCGAAATACCGGCCTAACCCTTGCCTAGACTTCCCTGCTATGATTCCCCTTTGGTCCATCCCCATTGCCACAGCCACCGGAAACTGCCTTATCCTCAAGCCCTCAGAGCGTGACCCTGGTGCTGCCATGATCTTGGCTGAGATTGCTGAGAAGGCTGGTTTCCCTCCCGGAGTTCTAAACATCGTCCACGGTGCAGCCAAGACGGTCGACTTTATCATTGACGAGCCAGCTATCAAGGCCATTAGTTTTGTTGGAAGCAACCGCGCAGGAGAATACATCTTTACCCGAGGCTCAGCTAATGGCAAGCGTGTGCAAGCCAACTTGGGAGCAAAGAACCATGCCGCTGTTCTTCCAGATGCCAACAAGCAGCATGCTCTCAACTCAATTGTTGGTGCCGCCTTTGGCGCTGCTGGTCAGCGATGCATGGCTCTCAGCACCTTGGTTATGGTTGGAGAGACCAAGGAATGGCTTCCCGAGCTCGCTGAGAGTGCGAAGGCATTGAATGTTAACGGAGGCTTTGAAGAAGGTGCCGATTTGGGACCTGTCATCTCCCCACAGAGCAAGGACAGAATCGAGAAACTCATTGCCAGCGCGGAAGAGGAAGGTGCGACCATTCTGTTGGACGGCCGTGGATTCAAGCCTGAGAAATACCCGAACGGAAACTGGATTGGCCCAACAATCATCACAAACGTCAAGCCTCACATGAAGTGTTACAGGGAAGAAATATTCGGTCCTGTCTTGGTCTGCTTGAATGTCGATTCCCTGGACGGAGCTGTTGATCTCATCAATGCAAATGAATACGGAAACGGAGTTGCAATTTTCACCCGCTCAGGTGCCACAGCAACTGCATTCCAAAAGAACATCGAAGCTGGTCAGGTTGGTATCAACGTGCCTATCCCGTAAGTTCTTACATTCACCTCCTTTCCAAATAAAGTAATTCACTGACTTCTCTTCGCAGAGTTCCTCTTCCAATGTTCTCTTTCACTGGAAATAAGAAGAGTATTGCTGGTGGTGGAGCGAGCTACTTTTACGGCAAGCCTGGATTGAACTTCTACACGCAATTGAAGACTGTGACGAGCTTATGGAGAAGTGAGGATGCGATCTCGAAGGCGGCGGACGTTGCTATGCCTACTCACTCGTAGTAAGCTGTGTTATGGGGAATGACAGAATGTATATATCTCAAAATATGCAAGACATGAATACTTCCGTGACCTACAAGATTAGATCATGTCTGAGACCAACATCTTTGGCTTTCAGTCTGTTGGAAAGGAATGGACAACTCCAACTCTTTGTATGTTGCACGACCAAGGTTCCTCAAGCTCAATTTTAAGCTCGAATCATATCATTCACATCGGAATTTGTATCCACGACCTTACTACCGAACACAGCAAGCTCCCCCAGCTTCATCAAGCTTACGATAACAGTCAGCTTACAGGCGTCGGAACTTAAATAACAAGGGGTCCAAAGGCATTAAGTACTAGTCCCTGGGAGAGTCAGCTTATTGTGATAGCCCAGCACCCAAGAATTCATCCGGTTGAACCGAGGCGAATTTGACACCCAAATTTGTGCTAGGTATAATACCTTCTCCCCGCTTTTGCTCCACGCCAACCCGCGATTTGGTGGCGCTTTGGGGATCAGCTAGTCTTGTAGGGGCTTGCGTGGAACTCCACATGGAGTACTTGGGTACACTTCAGCTGACATTAATCTTATCTCATGGACGTATCCTTTTCTCTTTTATATCTTTTCAACGTGTGGGAAAGATCTGTGACTGAGGTTTTTTGTGAATGAAAGGGAGGAGCCATGGTGTTCAAGGCAGAGAGGACGGTAGCTATTCCGAACAAGGATCTCATCTCCTGGAGTTTTGACAATGATTTCGACCAAGATGAGCCTGTAAGTCATATTTCTCCATTCAAAGCAGGGGGCAGATAGTTTTGCAAGTGATGAAATTTGCTGACTGAATTCATAGCGATATGTCGATGCCAAAGATCAATCGAGATCCATTTCACTGAGACAAGCACGAAGCATAATCCGCAAGCTTGTTGCAGGATTCCATGCTGCTGGTTTAAAGAAAGGAGACTGTGTATGTCTGCACTCATTCAATGATGTAGGATATCAACCTCTCCTCCCTTGAATTCGAACTCATCGTCCTCAGATCAACTACTCAATGATGTTCCTCGGAATCATCGCTGCGGGAGGTATATTCACAGGGACAAACCCCTCGTATACTGAGTTCGAGCTCGTCCATCATATCAAGACTTCCGGAACGAAATTTTTGATCACGGAGCCTGAGATGCTTGATAATGCTCTCGCAGCTGCGAAAGCTTCTGGGATCCCTCAGTCAAACATCTGGATCTTTGATAACCTGGGCCAAAGTATCCCATCGGGCTTCAGATCGTTCAAAGAGTTGATGAATCATGGTGAGAAGGACTGGGTGAAATTTGATGATGAGAGAACTGCCAAGGAGACGACTGCTGCGAGACTATTCAGTAGCGGCACCACAGGTATGGGATCACTTAGAGTTTGGTGATCATGTTGATTTCTAACCATAAGCAGGTTTACCCAAAGCGGTGGTTATATCTCATCATAATCTTATAGCCCAACACACTATGGTTTTCGAGGTTCAAAACAAACCCTGGAGGGTGAGTCATCTTTCCCAAACGATAGTCTCAATGCTGATCTCCTTGTAGGAAAGACGGCTTCTTTGTCTCCCTATGTTTCACGCTGCTTGCGTTCCAGGTCAGTCCAGTATAGATACCATCCGAGTAGAATGAGAGCTGATATCGGGTGTGCAGTTGGCCACACCTCTATTTTGAGAGGTGGCCAAGTAGGAGTAGTCATGAGACGCTTCGATTTGGAGGGCTTCCTGGCCAATGTTGAGAAATTCGAAATCAATGAATTCTTAATTGTTCCTCCTATCGTTATTGCGATCATAATGTCCGGATTGGGGAAGAAGTACTCGCTCAAGTCTGTTAAGGCAGTGCATTGTGGAGCAGCACCATTAGGAAAGGAGAGTCAAGATAAACTTCGACAGCTGCTGTCGGAAGACGCAACTGTGCTGCAAGTGTGGGGAATGACGGAAACGAGTTGTGTTGCTTCTATGTTCCATTATCCGGAGGACGACGAGACCGGGAGTGTTGGACGGATGCTTCCCAATCTAGATGTAAAGTATGTGTCTCCTTACCTGATTGATACATTTCATAGACTGACGTGATTTTATAGAATCGTTGATAACGATGGCAAGAATATCACAGCATACGATACTCGTGGAGAACTCTGCGTCAAGGGTCCTACTGTCACTGCGGGATATTTCGAAAACCCCAAAGCAAACGCCGAGTCCTTCGACTCCGAGGGCTTCTTCAAAACCGGCGACATCGTCTACTGTGATGGAAAATCAAAGAAATGGTACATAATTGACCGAAAGAAGGAACTTATCAAAGTCCGCGGCTTTCAAGTTGCACCACCAGAGCTCGAATCTGTATTACTCTTGCACCCACATATTGTCGATGCTGCAGTTATTGGGGTCAAAGATCCCGTTGATCGGGACGTCGAACATCCACGGGCATACGCCGTTAAGAGACCGGTTCCTGAAAGTGAGTCATTAGATGAGAAGACTCTCAAGGAATACTGTGCTTCGAGATTGGTTCGATACAAGGAGTTGACGGGTGGTGTTCGGTTCTTGGATAAAATTCCCAAGAATGCAAGTGGGAAGATTTTGAAGAGAGTGCTGAGGGAGATGGCGGAGAAAGAGGCAGATCAACGGAAAGCGAGGCTGTAGAGTGTATCGATACTCGTGTTATTAGACCGCCTGAATCAAGACCAAGATTCTGCTCTACATGCAGACTGATAATGATCCAAAGTATCTTGGTGATTGAGCGCCTGGTAAATAGATTCGGGGTTTGGGATTTCAGCTATCCCATCAACGATTTTGCCGAAGTGACTTCAACTCCAAAGATCTTCCAGCGCCTCTTTCGCCTCCTCGAACTTGAACACTCGATCAATCACCGGTTTGATGTGGTGCTTCTCATAGAAAGCCAACATCTCCTCCAAACGATCTCTTGGTCCATTCAGCATTTCTACCACAGTTAAATACTTCCTGATTGCTTGGACGTTGATGTTCATCCGGTCTTCAGCAAGATCGACTTTGCCGGACACATAACCTGGGGGTTGACAAGTCCACAAGGCGAACGCAATTGAATGATTTTTGCTGTCATTTGGGCGCTGCCGTTCTCGAAAATTATATCGGCTCCTTTGCCATCTGTCAGGCGGAGAACTTCAAGGCCCCAGTCCGGTGTCGTCCGGTAGTTGATCAGGTGATCTGCTCTGAGGGTTTTGGCTCAAGCGAGCTTCTTGTCTGAACTTGAGGTGACAATGACTGTAAATGATGGTCAGATGAGAAGGCCTCAGTTGGGATAGGACGTATGTCCCTCTGCATTAGTTACCTTAGCAATTAACTAGAATCACTTTTCCCTTTATGAGTCAAGAGGTTTCGTACTATTCATAGCCATCTACGCCGTCGTTCCCATAATCTGAAGTGTGCAAGCCTCATCATCAGACAAGAAGGCAGGGGTAGCAACTAAAGCACACTCCTTGAAAATCCGATACCCGCAAAGAACGCTTCAGCAAAAGTCCCTGAAAGAATCAAACATTCAAAGAGCATTGACCTTTCCTAGAACTCTCAATCCAATCTCTCAATTGAACCTGCGTGATCTTCCCCGCCAAATATTCAGGATAGTAAACAGACAGCACTCAAATAAATCAAACAGCTAGGTTGGGCGGCATGGTGGAGTGGTAACTGAACTCTTCTATACGACAAACTATCGATCGTTTAGAGTTGTAATAACTCAAAACCTTTGACGCTTGCCAACTGAATGATTTGCCGCTTTAAGAACACCAATAGTCTCGTCGGGGTTTTCTATAATGATGCCATGTTACCACATGCATCTTGGAGTTTTGGTTATTTTCAGCCAATAACTCACCTTTTTGACTGTCATTTTTTGGTCTTTTTGGAAGGTTAGTTGTCCACTTCGGCAAAGACCTCGTACAGGGAGGGGCATGCTAGACTTGCATCATCTTTGGCCGCTTCCATTGATCATGAGGCTTAGAGTACGGTGGTGACTACTCCAAGAAACTATACCGAAAACCATCAGCCAAAGGCTCACCTGAGACGGGCTGCGAGTCTAAGGATGACTTGTTCAATGGGCACGGCTTTAAAGAGTAAATGGTGATAGTAAGAGCATTCAAGGGTATCATTGGGAGTACTACAGTTCGTCCTTGGCCCTTTGCGCTTCCTCTGCGGCTTCCTTTCCCTCCTCCCACATTCTCTTCTTAGGATTCCTTTGTGCCTCGGCTTGTTCCTTCTCTGTGGCATCTATAGTTTCCTCGACAGGCTCTTCGCAAGCGTCTTGTTCTGGCGGTTGATTGTTTTGGCTGTCGTCGATAATTCGACCAACCTGCTCCGAGACGGTCTCCCCTCCTTGTCCTTGAGGCGTTTCCCTGGGTTTCATAGGACCGCCCTTTCCACCACCACCAACATTGACACTTGGAGCTCTGGGTGCCATCGTCGGCCTTGAAACTCTGGTCGCACTATTATGCACCACTGTCTGACTCCCGGCCATCGAACTGACCACCGAACCGACTCCAACAGTAGTACTTCCACCACCTATCAGCCCAAGTCCCGTCAAAACTCCTATCAAAGACCTAAGGAATATCCTCACAGGAAACCACACGAACCACCAAAGCGGCCCATACAGAAACCTCCTAAACACAAGCCAAGCAATCGTAGTACAGAGAACATAGAAAGCGGTCTCAAGATACCACGTATCACTCTTTTGACTTCTCAACAGAGTGCCCAGTAAATTCTTCGAGCTCGACAACATCGTATCTAGCGTAGAATATGTCTCCCCTAGTTGTGCCAACGCCGCAGTAGATTCCTTCAAAGTATCATGAGCGAACTGAGACCGTGAGAGCTCCGAAGCCATCATATCGTGAGTCCGCCGCAGCGCAAGTGTAACATCGCTGCTAGCATTGACCTCCCTTTCTTCCTGCGAAAGTTGTACAGCCTTTTTGTCGCGTCGCCGTGGTCCTGGAGCTGGCGATGATGTATTCGATCGGGGTTTGGGATCAAAGGCTGAGTTTACGAGGAGGAGGTATTCGGCGCGTTTGGCTGCGTTGAGATTGTCTCTTGCTGTTAAGACTGCCTTTCGATACTCTCCTCGGTGTCTGAAAGAATCTTAGCATCTGCCAACCAACAAATATAAGAATAAGAATGCAAAATAGAAATCTGCGCATACGCTTTAACCTCGTTCTCAGCTCTTTGAATAGCTTGTTCTAGACCAGCCTTTTGCGCCTGGAGTTCGCTGCTATTCTTCACTCTATTTAAATCGGTGACATCCTCTTTCAAGAGAGCGAAATCCTCGAATTGCTCTCTCAGAATTTGTTGGATTTCTGACTTGAGCTCTCCCATAACACTGTCATCTTCTTCATTCTTGAGCGGAATTGATCCAGGTTGAAACTTGATGGTTGCGAGCCGCTCGATGAGATCTTTTAATTGTCTGTTGGTTTCTTGTAACTCGCTCAGCCGTTGGGAGACTGCTTCCAAGGACATTTTGACTATTCAATATTCTGCTGTGTTGTTATGAGCTGGGGAAGCTTTGGACAACTACCGCAGAAAGTTGGCATCAAGGGCTCGGAATGGAGAAACGTAGCGCCGCGCAATATACTTTTCGCAGCCATTGCTCTCCTACGACCCGGTACTGCTCACAAGACACAATCGGCCTTCTGGACTCTCGAGTAAGCTCCATAACCAAGACTACGTATCAGTCATTGCTAACATTGCATTCATAGTTGTCCTCCGCAACCTCACTCAAGATGATAACCCGATTCATCACCGAGGTGTCAACCGTTTTCAACCCATTCTCCCCACGCGCAAAGACCGCACGATTATTTCTGTCCTTCCTTCCACCCAATGCGCGACAGACTGGTATGAAAGTCAGCACAAAACTGCTGCCGCGGGCGTCGAAAGATCCGAGCTTCGTGCAGCTCAAATTCAGTGAGAACCCATTTTCCATTGCTATTCTGGAAATTGTTATTCACACATGACTTTCGGCATCTGCTACAACTGAACGTTACTGATTCTTTTCGCAGAGGATGGAAAGGAAATGAAGCTCGACACGGAAAAGCTAGGCATCAAAGGCGTCCAAGAGGAGGTGGATCGACATTCGAGGATACTGTCCAGACAGGAGGAGCTGACTGGCAACTGATGGGATTGATCATAGGGTTGTATATCATAGCATATGGGAGGCGTTCATGCATGGCCGTGTATGAATAGGCTGGATGTTTAGCAGCATGGAGTTGAGGAATAGAAGATCCCGATTCTTCACGCCAACCCAATGGGGAAAGATTCTGTCGTTACACGTCCGAAGTTCTACGAATTCGGCTTGGAATTTTAAAGAGAGGGTTCTCTCGTCTCAACAACAGAAGTGGGCTGATGAAGGAAGTAATCGAAAGTATGCGGTTAGTTTGGCCTCGTGCTGGAGGCTGTCTACCCACATTCAAGCGTTGAACAGATTTGGTATGATAGAAACAGCCTAGGAAAGAGAAACACATTCACACCATACAATTCGGTTCTGAGAGCATTCATGGAAATTTTTCATAGCATTTTCATAACGGCCCCGTCTAAACGTGATTCAAGGCGACTTTTATAGTAGTCCTGCAAACAATGCTTCCGAAATCGCATGCATTCCTTCCAGTTAGACATTTAGTTGGCAGCACCGGAGATGAAGAACCACTTGTCAATGCTTGGGTCGATTGGCGCAGGAGCGAGGTTCTCGTTGGGTGGGATAGGAGGAAGCTGGTCAGGGTTGACACGGCTTGGGGAGTGCTTGACGGTAAGGTTGGTGCTATGAATGTGTCAGACAGCGCTCATGCTCAACATAGACAGGTATTAAACTTACGTAGAGATATCACCTGGCTGGGTCTTGCCAGTGATGAGCTTCTCCCAAGCCTCAGCACACTCACGGACGATATCAGTGGCGTACCTATCACCGCATTAGCCCCGCATACGAGAAGTAATATTGTGACCAAACTCACTTCTTGTTCTTGCACTCTCCAGTAAAAGCGAACTGGTTCTCTGGCTTTCCGTCTGGGATTTTGTAGATACGGAACCATTCGTTGGTGGCTCTCAACAGACCAGGAAGGTGCCTCTCAACATCCTCAACATCATTGAGCTTTGGAGCCAATGGGTCGTTGACGTCAATGACAATAACCTTCCAGTCGGTCTCCTCCTCGTCGAGCAAAGCCATGACACCAAGGACCTTGACTTGCTTGACTTGACCTGGGTATCCGACCAGCTCACCGATCTCGCAGACGTCCAATGGGTCGTTATCACCCTTGGCCTTGGTCTCTGGGTGGATAACGTTGGGGTCCTCCCATGTCTGAATGGCGGTCAGCATCTGCAAAGCGATTGTTGAGTAAGTATTCGTACCTGAGGGAAGGCACCGTAGTTCCAGAGGTAGCCCTTGTGAGGGAAGCAGTTGCGGACGAATCGAAGCTTGCCCTTCTTGATGTCTTGCTCTATGAGAGTTGCAGAGTCAGCATTTGCTTCAAAGGGGAGGTCGGGAGTAGAGCTCGCGACTCAATGTGAGATAGACATTGAAATGCCCCGAGAATTAACATACTAATCGGATTCAGGAGTTCATTTTTGGAGATCTGTTTGAGAGGTAAATGTTAGCTATATTGCGGTGTATATATTTGTAGATGGGCGGTGTATTGAGGGCCAACATCAGTCAAAGTGCGGGGTTGCAGCAAAGACAAGCAGAGCTCGAAAAAAGAATCAGGAATTATCAACCAACCTCCAACTTGCCATTGGTCCATCGTGGGATCTCAACGATCATGTTCAAGATAGTCTGCTGCTCATTGGCATACAGAGGGATGTCGTGGAAGGGCGAGACGGGGACGCCATCCTTCTCGATGTAGATACGGTGCTCCAAGGTATTTGGAGCTCCGACCTTTCTGACCTTGTATTGGGAGGCCATGTTTGCGGTCGCGCTTGTTGCAGAGTTGTTTGGAGATGAAGTGAAAAAGTGGCGAGCTATCTGTGAACTTCGCGAGAGGGGTGAATTTTTGTTGTGGGGGTCGGATGGCGCCAGTGTGGTGAATGCAGAAGGCGCGGCTGTGAACGAAAACACCTGCAGCTGCCGATAAATGTGGGAAGAGTGTTTACTGGTTGTTGAGTTGACTCCACGGAATGAAGCTCGAGTTAATTGTTTTGTAGAGAACATTCAGGCTGCACGTAGTGAGACGATAACGCAATGAAATGGGTCTTCTATCTTGGACTCTAGAGCCGGCGCAGTTAGCCCTTCCTATACGTTCCGTAAGTGCTCGAAGAAGCCGAAGACCCTCGCACATAGAGTACCTTTCACCCGAGCAAAGATCTACGCGGAGATTTTCTACATCCAAGAGAGGTTAGGCCGCGAGCTGAAAGGACGATAAGATCTGCACGTGACCGCGATTTGCGATTGACTCGAAATTTTATTTTGGACGTAACTTTGAATCAGTCATCTTTTCTACTTTCGAGAAACGTATCCTGCAATGTCCCCTTTATGCAACGTCTTATTTCAGCCATCATGACATCGGTCACAAAAAGGGTCCCCATCCCTCGAAATGGGGTAGATTACAGGGAAAAGATTGTACTTGCGCCTATGGTTCGCTCTGGAGAGCTTCCATCTCGTCTCTTGGCTCTTCATTATGGAGCAGATCTGGTATGGGGTATGAAATTCTCTTGGACTTATATGGGTCTACTGCTAACTATTTGCAGGCCCCGAAACTGTGGATAGATCGATGATAGGAACCACACGCAAAGTCAACGAAACCCTAAAGACCATCGATTTCACCCGACTACCTTCCCACGGCGCGAAGGATCCACGCAAAGACCAGAAAGAGAGTCTCATCTATCGACTTCACCCCGAGAGGGAAGGAAGGCGTCTCATCTTCCAAATTGGCACATCGGACCCAGAAAGAGCAGTTCAAGCTGCGCGAATAGTTGCAGGGGATGTAGCAGGTATTGACGTGAATGCGGGCTGCCCTAAGCCTTTCAGCACAAGCGGCGGAATGGGCGCTGCTCTATTGCAAACACCGGATAAGCTCTGCTCGATTTTAGAGGCTTTGGTGAAGGAGATAGCTACGGAATTTGAGATCGGGATCAGTGTCAAGATTCGATTACTGGAAACGGCGGAGAGGACGGAGGCATTGGTTCGGAAATTAGTTGCTACTGGAATTACTGGGTTGACGGTTCATTGTCGGACGACTCCTATGCGACCTCGAGAGCGAGCGATCCGGGAACAACTGAAAATGATTGCGGATATATGTAAGGAGAATGGAGTTGCTTGTCTCATGAATGGCGATGTTGAGAATCGAGCGCAGGCTGAGCAACTGATTACCGAATTCGGAGTCGATGGAGCTATGATTGCAACCGCAGCGGAGGCAAACTCAAGTTGCTTCAGACGCGAGGCAGATGGCGGACTGGCTCCTTGGAAGGAGGTTGTGGAGGAATATATCAAGACTTCTATGGAAGTAGAGAATCGATGGGGTAATACGAAATACCTTCTCACCCACCTCATTCCAGGAAAGCAGCCGATATACCGAGAGATCACCACCAGCAAGAGCTATTACCAGGCCTGTCACATGCTAGGTTTTGAACATCTGGAGGCACAAGCAAAAGAAGTTGACAAGAAAATTGGCATAACTGGAGAAAACGAAATCCAAAGTAGACGGGGCAAGAAGAACAAGGCCGCTATGGCTGCTGGAGGGAATTACAGTAAGGTCCGCAAGATCGACACTGAGGATCAGAACCCTTTGTCCGAGATATGCATTCAAAACGAACCGGCAATCGCATTGACTGTGTAAGTATGGGTCTCGGGGTATTAGATGAGAATAGAACATATCCCAAACAGGATACAACAACTCATTTGGATGCATAGATGGCAGTGGCACAAATGAGGGAGCGTCTAGAGGCGTACTGGTTGGTCATCCACGGAGGTGGTTGCAAGAGCATTGTATGTTTCTCTGTTCATAATCAACACTTCATATCCAAAACTCATCTTCGTCCCATGTCATGATACACCTTTCCTTTCCTCTGATACACGTGGAACCCTCTGAAACTGGGCATCTCTGTCAGACATGGTATCACCAACTCGTCATCCGCAACACACAGTGACCTCTTCCTTCGGACCACTGCAATCAGTCAGCTTTTCATCCCCTAGCATCCAACAATGTCAACTTACGCAAGGCTAACAGTCTCCCAGCTAAACACGAACGCACCCAACCACGCCCCAACAATGATACAAATAATAAAGTACCCGTTATAATACATCGCCAACAACATCACAAAATAAGCAACAGCGAATTGCACCATGTGAAGAGTGGCACGAACAGCCTGCTGAATCGCATTGGGTCTGAACGTCACTGGAGTTCCATTTCCAGCAGTCAAGACTCTGTTGTCGTTGCTGCCGTTATTAGGATCAAGTTTGGATGGTTCAGTTTGGGATTGGTAGACTGGAGCACAAGATGCTGCGTGTTGATGTTGGCGGAGGATGTAGCGGTCATATTCTTTGCCTAAGCGACGAAGGAACTCGAGGGACATGACGAGCAGGATGATTCCTATACAGGAGCCTGCAAACATTCCGTGAGAGGTTATGTGCCATGATGTAGAGATGAAGCCTGTGAATTGTGAGCTGTCAATCGATGTGATGGGAGCCTGGTACGGGGAGCCGAACAGGAGTCGATCGTGTACCAATTCCACAGCATCTACACGCCGGTCAGGTTGAGCGCTGAGAATTTGGGACTGAACTACTAGCTTACAGAGATCTTGCAGTCTGCTCCCATGCTCATGCTCATCGCCGATGTAGTCGCTGCCGGGGCTCCTGAGGAGGTTGTGGTGGCTATCCCCGCCATTGTCGAAGTACCCATATCCATCTTGAAGCAAAGTTTCAAAATCAAGTAGCTATTGGCTTTTCAAATTTCAGAATCGGTTCAGAATGTTTCATTTCAAAGGCGGGAGTCACTGCGGTATATATGTAGTAAGCCGGGGTGCCAAAATCCTGCTTTTAGCCTCTCACAAGTCACAATGTGACATTTCTCTAATCTTGTCAACTTGTCAAAATTCTCTATCTGGAAATGAATTGACATCCGGCTAAAACCTCGGATATGGGTTCTACATTAGAATTATGTCTTATTGTCATATCATAGTTCTGTGTTTTTGTGGAAACCTTCTCGGCCAAGCGGCTTTGCGAGAGATATTGAGCACATAATAATGTGCTCTTAGTACGTACAAGAGTATGGCCTCTTGGCAAGCGAGATTGTCCGACAATCGCCCAATTGAAATTAAGGATTCTTTATAAACTTTCTCAGTGTATGTTTGCCAAAGGATGCTTCCGCTTCGGTTGAAAGGAGGCCTTGGTCGTTCAATTCCAATGAGCGATTTGAACTTTCAGAGAATGACCTCGGAGAGATTCTCATAATTTTGTACCGTTCACTGTTTTTGGGCCATAGAGGTGGATCGCTCTTGAAGCCCTCCTTGTAAATTGTTCAAAATTTCTGAGTGCTTAGATATATGTTAATGGCCGATCACATAGTTCCGTATTCGTCTGGTTCAGCCACTCATATGGAATCAATGATTTATACTTGGATGTTGCTGCCACACATGCACGGTCGTTGAATTGGATTGAATAACTATAGACGTCTTGCCAGTGCATCATATGGAAGCAGGATTCGCAGAATGCTTTGCCGATTCTGTGCCATGACGCTGCTTTGGCCCAAACGAGAAGGCTCAGAGGATCTCCCAACATCGTACATCATTGGTAGGTGGCTTTTGAAAGAAGCTCTTCGTGTGTGGTAATCGAATTCTGTTCGAACCACAAGGGGTTTGAAACGAGAGAGTTTGATGTAGACGAAAGTTATAGACAGCGTTTCGAAGCCCTCGAGCTGGTGCAAGCTGGATTTATGTTTCATTCAGATTCTTTTTAAAACAATGATTCCGATAATCCTTCTTCGACTCTACTCGAATGAAAGATGATGGGCTGAGAAGAGAACGGGGTTTGTCAAAAGACAAACTTTGGAGAGACCATCAGTGCAAAGGCGTAAAGGGAGGGAGATGGCAAATGAGATTGAATGATTAGGATCTTACATCAATAGGTACGATAGCCAGATAAATTAAGGAATTGAGAATGTATACAGTAATCAAAGAGTTTAATATCATAATTGCTAAAATAGGAAGGTCCAAAGTTTTCTTGCGCCTTGAAAAGCCCTCAAAAATCGTAGCCTTGTCAGCCTCGTCCGTCACGCAGCCCCATATTGACAGGGGTCTCGCGTAGAGTGGAAATCGCGTCCCAAAATTCAAGCGCGTCCATCTTCAACGGCGACCTTTCGTCTCCATCATATCAACACAAATTCCTCTGCATATTTGTTTCGGGCAATCTGTAATAATGGCAGGTTTCTTCGATCTTAAAGCCCGCAAGGAGGCAGCTGCCACCAATGGCACATCCTCAAAAGTCCCTCCGCCAAAAGAGACAACCAGACTCCAACCGTGGGTAGAGAAATAGTAAGCCTTCGAAATATCGCGCAAGCTTCTTTTTCTCTGCTAATGTAAATTTAGTCGCCCGAAGAACCTCAGCGACGTAACAGCTCAAGACCACACCATCACAGTCCTGCAGCGAACTCTTCAATCCTCCAACGTACGTTCATTAAACGACCTAAACAACACCTACTGACATGGCACCAGCTCCCCCATATGCTTTTCTATGGCCCACCCGGAACAGGCAAAACATCCACCGTCCTGGCCCTAGCAAAGGAGCTCTACGGCCCCGAACTGATCAAAACCCGTGTCCTCGAACTCAACGCCTCCGACGAACGCGGAATCAGTATCGTGCGCGAAAAAGTCAAAGACTTCGCACGCATGCAACTCTCGAACCCCTCCGCTGCCTACCGAGCCCAATACCCGTGTCCTCCCTACAAAATCATCATTCTCGACGAAGCCGATTCCATGACACAAGATGCCCAATCCGCGCTACGACGAACAATGGAAACATATAGCAAGATTACTAGATTTTGTTTGATTTGTAATTATGTGACGAGGATTATTGATCCGTTGGCGTCTAGGTGCTCGAAGTTTAGGTTCAAGAGTTTGGATCAGGGGAATGCGAAGAAGAGGGTTGAGGAGATTGCGGAGAAGGAGAGGGTTAAGCTTGACGATGGGGCCGCGGATGCGTTGATTAAGTGTAGTGAGGGGGATTTGCGGAAGGCGATTACGTTCTTGCAGAGTGCGGCGAGGTTGGTGGGTGCGGTCGGTTTGAAGGATGAGGAGGATGATGATGATGCTATGGATGTGGATGAGAAGGAGGGCAAGATGGTTACGGTCAAGAGCGTTGAGGATATTGCTGGTGTGATTCCGGATGAGACGATTGAGCAATTGGTCAAGGCAATGCAGCCTCGATCTAAAGGGCTTGTGTACGAGGCTGTTGCTAAGGTTGTTACGGATATGGTTGCAGATGGGTGGAGTGCTTCTCAGGTGGTTACCCAGGTATGTGATTATCATTCTCATCCTTCAGTCAAATTCTAACAAAGCACAGCTCTACCAATCTATCATCTACAACGAGTCGATTCCAGACATTCAGAAGAATAGGATCACCTTGCTCTTCTCTGAGTCGGACAAGCGTCTTGTGGACGGTTCGGA
The DNA here is from genome assembly GCA_002803225.1 of Gamarada debralockiae. Taxonomy (NCBI): domain Eukaryota; kingdom Fungi; phylum Ascomycota; class Leotiomycetes; order Helotiales; family Hyphodiscaceae; genus Gamarada; species Gamarada debralockiae. Next base: position 36,761 of record NXFV01000700.1, on the reverse strand, counting down.
TGAACATCTCACAATTCTTGATCTGTCGTTAAAAATATCAAATGTGTTGGCTGGTGCTTGAGAGAGTCTAATGTGGAAAAGGGATAAGAAATTAGGGTTGCATAGCAATGGCTGTACGGCGTCTAGGACGGGGGTGGGATCCATGTCAGGAAATATTCAACAGGACTAGCAAATGTGATCAAGGATACAGAGGAACTCTCATATTGTCACCACAATTGAGATACTTGCCTAGAGTCTGGACTGGCATAGTGAAAGGAGATGTGAAGTGAAGCATATTATGATATTAATACTTTAAGCTCCTTAATATATCTTACATATGTAAAGTAGCCCTTGATAAAAGATCTAGTCCCCAACAAGACTTTTCAGCCACTCCTGGCTCCTAAAACCTTCACAAACCCATCCCTCACAGATCCCACGGTCCCAAAAACTCCTCATGCAAATGATACCCCATATGAAAACTAACTATATCCATCCCCATCATGCCCCAGACATCCTCCTCATCACGCCCCACAAGCGTCATCTTCAAACACTCGCTCATCGCCTCCTCCCACGTCATCTTCTGCCCCCCACAAGCCCGTTGATTCCATCCATCAAACCACCAATGCCTCGAACAACCTTCCCCATCCTCCTCATCCCTCAAACAAATTAAACTTGGCCATCTCTCCTCCCCTCCCCCCTCAATAGCCTCCCCAAACGCAGCCATCTCCTCCGTCCCAAATTGTGACCCTGATTGAAGGAGCTCTTTATCGCATATCACAGCAATATTCTTCAGCCCCTTGAATTTCGCCAGCTCCCGCATATTTTCCTCAGCATGTTCCAGCAAAGACACTTCGTTGATTAACAAACTCTGTACTTTCTCCACCTCCCGCATACTTATCTTCCTCGCGCCCAGCCGGCCGGGAGCCGGGCCCAAAGCTTCCCAATCCACGTACAGAACATCCCTCTCGAAATCAAAATATACTCTTGCGAACTCGGGGGATGAGCCGAAGGAGAGAGTGTAGTGTTTTAGGCCGAATGCGCGGGCTTCTTGGTTTATGGACAAGAGGGAAGGGGGTTTGCGAGGGGAAGTGAAAAGGCGACGGGTGGAGTTCCATTGGATTGGCACGAAGGTCGTTTTAAGGGTGTAGGACCAGATTTGCAGCCGGATTTCGGGCGGTAGGAGAGGGAAGCAGTGGAAGGTTGTGAGTGGTTTGGAGGGTTTGGGGTTGACGCGTGAGATACGTCGGCGGGGTGGCATTATAATGCACTAGAGAGGAGTCGAGGGAGATATTAAGATGCTTGAGGGAAAGTAAAGAGAAGATATATAGGATATGATGTGAATAATGTGAGGAGGTCGTACTGAAATTCAAACTCTCAATGAGCTTGGGGAAGTTGGGATGAACGTACACAAAAGTTGAAACCTTAACGACGGAGCTTGGTGGCCCGTGTTATGTGAGGTCATTTTGTCGGCGATCACAATCACATTTCCTTCTCTTCATTCTGAGAGCAAAGGCTCTTGGGATGGAATTTCAGATTGGATCCATGGACCAGGTATGTAGCATAAGAAAATTAAATACGAATTATATACTGATGGACTAGTAGGGAAGTATCATGATGCCGAAAAGATCATAACCCAACCGGCACCATGCTAAATGCAACAAATATGAACAATGAAGAGGACACGCGATGATCGAACTCCTACTCCAGTGTACTTCCTTGCCTATCAATCTCATTATGTTTTCCTTGTTTCCAATTTCCCATCTTCCTCTCATCCACCCTCTCAACCCTCATGCGCCGACCAGTTCCTTCAATCTCTTCTCAATGGTCTCTCGTCCCTCGAAGGTCTTCCACACTTCGGCGGGTGCCTTGTTGACAATATCCCAGCTGACAAGTTTGTCGGTGTACTTGCTCATATCCCTCTGCTTTCTCTCCCACTCGGTATCCTTCTTGACCTCAATGCCCGAGCTGATGACCGACAAAGGACAATCCTTATATTGGATGTGTCTGGCATTAACAGCATCGTTCTTGGTAACAGAAGTGGCAACGAGATTTTCTTGAAGCTTGGCCTTGATGTACTTTCCACCTTGATACGACGAGCGACCATAGACACGATCCTCCCGAGTGCGACCCTTGAACAATGCTCCGAAATTGCGGTCCAAACCGAGAGGCGAGAGGATTCCCCGAACCCACAAGAGGAAACCTCTTTGAGGGTTCCCCACTTTGTAGAGGAGATCCTCGTGAAGGGGATCGATCATCAAGAGACCGACAACATCTTGACCTTGGCGAGCAGAGAAGACACGGCTGTAGATGCTGCCGATACCAGCGCTGGCCAGGACCCATGGACCTTCCTCTCCAGCTCGGGCAAGCGCTTCAGAAAGCGAATCGGCAGCGTTGCTGGCGGCGAATGGAGAGGGAGCGTTGTCAGACCATCCAATGCCTGGGCGGTCGGAATAACAGTAACGGCCAATACTTCCGTTGGCAAGAGCACCAGTTGCAATCTGGATCATGCCACCTTCAAAGGGTCCATCACCGGCCTCGAACAGGACTGTGGGCACTTTATTACCCATAGCGTTAGTAGCTGAGTTGCCCTCGCAGAAGACGTGGACCTGGTACTTGTAGCCGTCGACATAATATCGCTTTCCTGGTGGTGCCAGAGAGGCGTCGCGGGATCGAAGGATCAATGTGGCAGTGAGGAGGATGGTGACAAGGCCGAGAACAATCAACACGACAGTGGATGTAAGAACTCCGCACCATTCTCGCAAGGTGCGACGAGTCTCAGGGCGGCCAGTTAAGCGTTCTTCCTCTTCTTGCTTTCCCCATGCAACAATTCTGTCAGTGAAGATAGTCCAGATGCTGATGAGCAATGCCCAAACAACACTGGCAATTCCAACCCAGCCTTCCTCGATACGAAGTCTTGTGACAGCTACGATGAGAATCATATCAATCAACAGGATGACAGAGATGACGAGGCATGCTACCTGGTCGGCCTTGGATGGTGTTGAGAAGAATAGGAGGATGATCAGGAGAAGACCAAGGGTCAAGGTCGTAAATGAGAATTCGAAGAAGCCAGAACCGCGAGAGTGCATTCCAGGTGGGCTGATGAAGATAGACACCAAAAGCAGGACCCACCAAAGAAAGGTTATGATAGCGAAGAGTATGGTGAAGTAACGCAAGAATCGTACGCTCCAGAGGTTGTACGGGGATACCTGTCAAGATCATTAGCACTCAACTGCGTCGGAATCACGAACAACCAGAATAATGATTTGAATTTATTCTGTATATGCAGCTTAGAGAGGTGGGACTTACAGCTGGGTCATCGGGACTCAGATATCCCTGACTTGGAGGAGGAAGCAAACGAGTTCTCTCATTTGCTTCAGAGGCGCGGGGTTCTGCACTGGATTCTCCATTTTGCGGTTGGACCGATGTATCTTCCGGGTCACCGTCTTTCTTGGATCCCCACAGGGAAACCATGGTGTTGAATTGTCAAGTGGACTATGGGAGTTTTGTTCTTAATATGGAGACGATATGGCTTTGAGATTCGTTCAAAGAAATATGGAGAAGTTCCGATAAGGTTGAATTTGTGGAAGGGAGCTGGATGGTGGGAGATTTTGCGGGGCCTGACACAAGAGCTGATCACCGAGCTAGAAATGTTGAAGCAAGTTCTTGTGCACCGATGATGATGCAAGCAATTGCACTTTCCAAAAGATCTGGCCACCAAGCTACGTCATTTCAATGAAAAGGCTGCCGTATCTCTCGAAGCTATCTTTCGAGGTAAAAGACATGTGAAGAGGCTGTAGATTTTGGGGAAGACTGAAAGAGGTATGGTTGGCCTGTTGCTTCACGTAGCACACTCACACTTCACTCAGGAAGAAAGTAAACGAACCTCGGAGTGGATGGTGAAAAAGGTGATGGGGCATCATTTCTCAAGTGGCCCAAGCTCCACCCCACAAATTCCTTGTCTCTTAGATCTAATCAGATCGTCGGTAAGCCGTTGGCTGATCTCGAAATCATTCACACCAATAAGCCCCGGAAAAGCATTCACGGAGTTGGTATTTTCTTACGATTCTACCATAAAACCACCTTTAATGACTACTCAATGACCCTTCGATGACAATCCTCCGCTAATTGTTTAACAATCATGAGCGATTTACAAAGATCCTTTGCCAAAGCGAAGCTCGGAGGCTATCCAACCCCACTACCAGTTCCTTTCAATGAAGCAGACGAAGAGGAAGAGGCAGATGGGTTTACAGAGTTGCCGGTGGATGATGACTCGTCTTCTGCTTCCTCTGCCTCATCTGCATCTTCAACTGGAACGATCATACCATCTCAAGACCAGAGGCTATTTGCAAGGCCTCAAGGGTTTGTTAAACTCTCACCTTGATCGAATTTAGGCTTACCTATGTCACTCACTAGATCACCGAATAAGAGAACCCTCGAGCAAATACCTTGGACTACTTACTTCGAACGCGAACTGTTCCTCGAGTCTGCCGCAGATTCCACCACGATAACGCATCATGCATACCTCACATCCCCAGTTGGCACCGGTCCTCTCTTTGTTACCCATCATGGGGCAGGCTCCTCTGGTCTATCCTTTGCAGTCCTAACTTCCGAAATAAGAAAACGTCTACCATCTGCCGGTATTCTATCTCTCGATGCTCGAGGTCATGGGTCAACTAGCATTACTCCAGAGCCAGAAGTATTGGATCTCAGTCTGGAAACATTAGCTGCCGACTTCCTATCAGTATTGGATAAAACGAAGACACGAATGGGCTGGAAAGAAATGCCGCCATTGATTCTCATTGGCCATTCACTTGGAGGGGCAGTTGTTACAGACGTTGCGAAGGGCAACAAATTAGGAAACGCGGTCTTGGGATATGCTGTGCTTGACGTTGTGGAAGGCTCCGCTATTGATGCTCTGCAAAGTATGCAGACCTATCTTTCTACACGGCCTGTGGGGTTTCCATCCGTGGAATCTGGAATTGAGTGGCACATCCGATCGAGGACTATGCGAAATTCTGTTTCGGCTCGAACGAGTGTTCCTTCATTGCTCGTCCATAATGAGGAAGCAAGAAGCTCGAGACCATGGGCCTGGCGGACAGATCTGGCTGCTACGCAACCATTCTGGGAAGGATGGTTCGTTGGTCTTAGCAAGAAGTTCCTAGAAGCTAGGGGTGGGAAGCTACTTCTTCTCGCTGGCACAGATAGGTTGGACAAGGAGCTTACGATTGGTCAGATGCAAGGTGAGTTGTACCAATTATTTTCTTGAATCTAGGCTTACTTTCACAAGGCAAATACGCCTTGCAAGTATTTCCAGAGGCTGGCCATTTCATCCATGAAGACCTCCCGGAGAAAACAGCAATGGTCATCGTAGACTTTTACAAGAGGAACGACAGAAGTGCATTAGTATTACCACCAAAGGTATCGGATCTGTTACGAGCTGGCAAGAAAGTATGATATTGCCATTATCAACAACAACAATACCGGCAATACGAGAGGACAGCCCTCGCCAATTTGGGGACATTCGAGCCCAGTACACGACTCAGAAAGATTACCCGACCATCATAATTCCAAGAACTTTTTGGGACTTCTGAGGGCCACAGGCAACAGCATCATCAGCTGCCGAAAGGCCAAGATCCTTAGATCGATATTGCCAGGATCGCTCTGATAAATTGAAGGATTTACAACCAGCATAGAGAATACTGGAGAGCTTGTCCTTCCGCACCACTTCTAGTAAGTAGAAGTACAAGGCTGTGAAGGGACCCAGATAGTCTAAATAGACGCTATGGGGAACTTTTCGTCCAATTGCTTAGCTGCGTTGAGAGAATGGCTTGCACACGTGACCGATGTCCTCCTCGGCTCCAAAAAGGCAGAGAGAACTCTTCATGGAGCTGAATCTTCCTCTCCAAGCAGAAATCCTTCAAAACCTTATGCCCAACAACTCAAGCCGCTTCTACCATGATTCTCGAGTCTCCTGACCCAATTTCCAAGCCGCCGCCAAACCTGCCAACGGCTCTGCACCAAACAAGAAAGGTCCCATTCAGCCGAGGCTAAGAAACCCCAAGATTTTCTGACATACCATACAGTAAAGTTTCTCCAAACATCTCTCCGCGTCGCCTCCGGCAAGACGGAAGACGGAATCTTCACCTCCCAAAATTTAACCTTAAGCCTCCAAATTCTGATATAGCAGGGATCTTTGCGTCAGTGTTGTGGCGATCCACTTCCCATGTTCAGGGGACCAGTCACAGGCCGGATTGCTCACCTAAATTTCCGTATCTGCAGCAACATTGCTATTGTAGATACTGTACGAGAGTACTTTTATCGAAATCGCGCTCGTGCTGGACCCGCGATGTTTACGAAAGTGGCTCCAGACTCCGAACTTGGCAGGTTACTTTTCTTCATTGCGGCACAGTCTGATCGGGTCCACAGGTCAGGAGTCACTGAGGGTATTTAAAGAAATCCCTTATCCCTGTTTCTGTTCTTGACTTTCTGTATTTATCCCAAGACTTCGCTCTCTCCTCCTTTTCCTATCGCATTCACAATATCGAACAGAAGAATACCCTCAACAGCAAATACTCTACCAACATGCTTTTCAAATTCAACCCAGCTGTTGCTCTCACTGGAGTCCTTGTGACTCTTACTCTTGCCAACCCGGAGCCACAAACTCCTGCGTAAGTCTTCACTCCTTCCTTCAACAGCTTGGGGGATTGCACTCCCCCAGATCCCGAAAATCAAACACAATCAAAACCACAGCTAACACCACCACAGCCAAACAACCGAAGCAGTTGCAGAACTCTCCTCCTACTTCGCCGCACTCCAAACAGACCCCGCCCTCCTCTCTCTCGCATCCGTATTCTCAACCAACTCAGCCGCGCTCTCAACCCTCATAGAATTCGAGCAATCCCTTGTCAGCGTCGTGGAGAGTGGTCAGACTCCCGCTGCAGATTTCTTGTCCGGTCTCCCTACACAGGCCCAGTCATTTTTTGGATCAGTTTATTCCGCTGAAGTCTCCATTGCGAGCAAGAACGACTTCACTAGCCAGCCAACCTCTGCTGCGACTGGCACTAAGGCAGGAACTGCTAGTTCTACTACATCTGGAAACGCTGCGCCCACTGGTATGGCTGTGGGATTGTCCGCAGGTGCGCTAGCTGGTTTCGTGGGTGTTGTGATGGCGTTGTAGATCCTGGCTAGAGCTAGAGCGGGGACATATGTTAGACGGCGAAGAGGTTCTATGATTGGTAGGGTCGTTAGAGGGTTGTACAAAATACTCCTTAGCAGGAGAGACAGGCTTGATACGTATTGTAATGCTATAAATGATAAACCAGTTTGAGAACTTCCACAACCATCTTTCCCAGCTCCTCGTGCTCTGCATTAATGCACTATCCTTTGAACAAAATCCCTCAAAAGCAACGAAGCAAGGCGCAGGTTTTCGTCTGAACAATTTCCTATCGATCACGTGCCAATCTCTTGGTTGCACTCGCTTAGACACCTCAATACCAAGCTCGACTCTTTTACAGCTTATCCACGTCAACAAGAGCCTCGTCGCATGTCCTCGCCCCCTTCTCCGTCGAACGATGTGAGGCATCACACCACACTCACCCTAAAACCACCAATGTCCTAAAAAGGCCATGAACAATGATCTCACGCCCTCTCCAGCAGCGGACCAAGACCTGCCCTCCACCTCCAACCCCACGCTCTCCTCTTCCCTCGCTGAACCCTCCACATCTCGAGAAACACCTCAAGATGCGCAGACGCCCGCGCAGAAAAGAGCTCAGGCGCAGGCTAAGAAGAAATATGAGTTCATTAATACGCTCATGACTAATTTGGATGTCTTGATTTATGCGGAGCTTTGTATTGTGTATTACATGGAGTACGATCCTTCCTTCTACTTCTCTTTATCGGAGCTGGCGCTGATATTATGATATGACACAGTTGCTCGCTCTTCCGTCTCCTACTCCGAGTCCTCGCGCAAATGATGTTCCTCACGCCCAAACCAAACTTCATTCCGCCAATGCCCCAACACCGACCGTACATCGGCGCTATCTTCGGGCCTAACGTCATTTGCATGCTCCTGCACATCCTTACTGCGCATTCGGAAGCTGGGGAAGCCATGAGAGGGTATCTCCATGGAGGAGTCATCATAGATCTCATCGGGCAGAAAGGACCGACGTCAAAACTGCATTTGGTGATACTGGATATATTGGTTTGCGCGTTGCAGTGTTTTATGCTGGCTGTGCATGTGGAACGGGAGAGGCTTGCCGCTGTCTTGGCTGCGTTTGTGTCGCCGACGACGACTACGGATCAGCCACGGGTTGAAGTAGTTTCGTCTCAGGATCATGATGCGGAGGAAAGGGGGGTTATGAGGGAGGGCGTTACGAGTAATGGCGATATCGAGTTACAACCGATGACGTCAACGACCGGAGTTACATCTTCACGGAATAATGGTGGTACAGTGGACCAGGATGAAGAACGAGAGCGCTTGTTGGCAGAGCCGCCTCCACGGCAGGATACAGAGGATGATGATACCCCGCTTGATGCTTTCTGGTCCGGCACGGCTATACTCGCGGATTTCCATGTCCTACATACATTGCGGAAGCAATGGGATGACTATGGGAATGCTTCTGCGTCGGCGTTGCAAACTGTGGGCTTCTCTGCTGAGTTCGTGGCTGTTACGTCGAATCAACGTATAAATGCGGCGACTGCACGATTCCAAAGGAATATGGAAGCTCTGGGCGCATAGGTTACCTTTCTATGATATTAGTAATGAACTCCAGGCCTTGAAGATACCACTCAATGAAGTCCTCTGCTTAGAACTGCTTGACTATGCTATCTTCTTCCCTACGTTACCCACACCAGTACCTTTAACACTGACGATAATATCCCCACTATCATCCTCATCCACATCCCTCAGCCCCCAACTACTAGCCCCAAACTTTTTTAGATCTCTCCCAAGTCCTATGATATCCTCTGTCCCCACTACGTCTCTCCCTAACCGTAACCGTCCAACGTCCTCAGATCCCATAGCCATCAATGTGAGCACCGTGCTGGCCCCAACCCTCGTAACACAACCCCCCTGCTCCACAACCTCAAGCAGCTGAAACGCACACTGCTTCCCCACCTCCTCCGGCGTCACCCCCCCAGAACTTGGCGCCACCACATCAGCACTGTACAGAACCCCCTCAGCACTACTCTCCGCCACCAAACATAATCCAAACCCCACACCCGTCCTCTTCTTCGCCTTCGGATTCTCCCTATCTCCACTGCTCACCAAAGGTGCTTGATCATATTGCGCCGCAACATGAACATCGCTCACCAACGGATTCAGAATCCCTCTCGCAGCATGTATCATCCGCGCATTGTTGCTGGCCGAAACACCTGTACAATATGCCACGCCTCGTATTCTTTTGACTCGGCCTGGTGAGCGATTCATATGCAGTGTCTTCGGCAGGCGGACTTGGGATCCAAATCGCAACTCCACTATCCCACCACCACCTTTCCCTCCCGGTCCCGCACAACTTCTTTGTAATACCCTGAGTTCCAGTTTACTCGCCAGTATCCCAAACTTTTCGAATAGCGGTAGTATGGCAGTTCGGACGGTATCGACGGACACATCGCCCGTTTCCGTAGCACTCGTAATGACGCCCTCCCCCTCAAACCTCACATTCAAAGGCTTCTTCGCAAACGGCGCCAACATACATAACGGTATGAGGAACCAGCTCACTCCCCTCCTATTGCCCTCCCCCAACCGATAAGTCACCACCTCACCACTAGCACCAAGCCCTTGCACACTGCCCATTATCAGACCAGGCTGGTAAGTGAGTGTGGTACCGGTGTACGAGATTTGCAGGAGGGAGCCATTGGTTATGGAATCTAAGACTCGCAAAAAAGAGATTTCGTGCGACGCGAGACCGGGGTTGGTGGGGGAAGAGGAGCGGATTTGAGAGATGTGGATGGGCTTTCCGGTTAGGGTTGAGAGGACCAGGCGGTGGGTGAGGTGTTTATGGGTTGTGAAGCGGATGAATTCGGGGGGTGGTGCTGCCATTACGTGATTTTGTTGGTGGGAAGTTGAGTTGGGTTTGATGCGATTTTGAGAAAGTTATCGTTTTCTGCCGATTTTAAAAAATCGGGTCGCTTAATCGGGACTCCGCCTTGAGATTGGCGGCAAAGTGCGTGACTGCAGGTAGCAATCGCGTCTGTACCCATCTCTCTTCACAGTCACAAAAGCATGAAGGATGAATTTTTAAGAGCTTTATTGCCTAGCGTAAAACGGAGGTACTGCCAATTCCAATCAACTCAGCGAGTGTTCATGCAAACGATCAAGACAGACGCCCTCCCTCCTTCCCAGTCCCCCACCACAGTGCAATTTTAGAGGAAGATTGAAATTTGTACAATGTGTTGTGGATCATGAGATGCCAAGTAGCCCCGAGCCAGAGAGAAAAAGACGCCTCCGGCATTGCGTAGTGTTACATGCGAAATCGCAAAGCAGAGTCGCAAAGCAAATGCAGAACAATTTTCCCTGGTGCCTAACGTGCCGTGAATGGCAATAACCATTAAGGGAAAAGCAGCGGGCAGCAAAGGAAATTTAGGACTTCATCAATCGACCATCTGAGTGATGTATCAACGGGAAATTTTCCGATAATATGTGACCTTTGCCATCAATAAGCATTCTTGGGTGGTATAAAATCAGGGCACTTAGGCCGTGGACTCGACAGGTGTTGGCTCTGCCTTTGACTCCTGTTTTTGGTCAGCATAGTTTCAAGAAACCTAGGTACTCGAATTGAATTACTTGAGCGGGCTCTTCGACATATGGAGCTGGTGCATCATCAACCTTGGGGGCTTCTTCTTTGGGCTCGGTGGCCGGTTCCTCAACAGCTGGGGCTTTCTCTTCAACCTTCTCATCGGTGGAAGACTCCTTGGTTCCATTCGTCGTAGGTGTGGCCTTTGCATCCTCAACTTCGGGCTTAGCGTCTTCCTTGACACCATTTGTAGTTGTGAGAGGGGCGGTAGCAACTGAAGTGTCAGGTTCACTTGCGAGGAGCTTGCTCCACTTATCCAGAAGGCTTTGTGATCGTGGCTTGAACTGGAACTCGTCCTCCTTTGGAATGGTTGGGATCTTCAAAATGGCCTTGAGTACTTTGTTGATCTTCGTGACTCGAATGATGCTGACCTCCAGGTCCGCATAGCCCTCAAGCTTGTTGACAAATTCAGACATCTGTTTCATTTCTTCTTCCTTGGGGTCTTGATCTTTGGTTAAAAGACCTTTCTGGAGCTTGTGTCGGAGAAACAAAATCTCTTTCTAAAATATTGTTAGACAACAAATTCGACAACCCAACAAACTAGCTTACCTCTTTCTTGAGTCGCTTCTCCTCGGAGGTTAGTTCAGGCTCCTTGGGGGCAGCAACCACCTCGGGAGTCTCTTTGCCCTTGGTTGTTGCCTTCTTTGGTTTTGGCTTCGCAGCCTTAGCAGCAGAATCCTTTGCAGATTTGGGAGTAGAAGCGCCATTTGTTGCCTTGGGCGTACTAGTCAACTTGAGATTAATAGTCGTCTTTGGTTTCTTGACGGAATCGGTCTTTGGAGAGTCCTATATTTGGTCAGTATTCGCCACACGGCCCTCGTAGTTGGAACCTCACTTCACCGTCGTCGGAGGCCTTGCGCTTCTTCTTGTTCTTCTTATCACCGCTAGTTGCCTCTGCCTCCTCAGAATCGGCCTCTGCAGGTGCATCAGCCATCTCGACGTCTCCATCCGCATCATCATCATCTACAGGCGCCTTCGACTTTCTCTTTGGCTTGCTTGCCTTCTCGGCTTTTTCGGCTTTCTCAGCCTTCTTCGCAGCTTTGGCAGCCTCTTTGGCCTCTAACTCCATGGCTCGTGCCTCCATGAAATTCTTCAAGATCTCCTTATAGAATTCCAAATCGTGCTGCTCGGCAGCGAGGAGATGGGCAGCAGCAAGGTCTTTTCGCATGTTTGAGGTGACGTTACCCACGGTCTCGACGTCCATGTCAACGAGGTCAGTGTTAGGAATCCAGGAACTGTTTGCGCAATGTTAGCATGACAATTGAGGTGAGCATTTGCTCCTACTTACAACTCATTCGTGTGCAAATACATGACCGGGAATGTGCGATCATTAACCTTGGCGCCACCATCAGCGTAGTCTTCGCGATATGTACCATCTGGTCTAGCAGCTGTGACAGGCCGATGTTTGAGGAGGGTGTTGGGGAGCATAGTCTCGTCACAGACGATTCCAGGCCACAATGGATAACCCTTCAATCTAATCATAAAATAGTCGCCAGGCTTGGCATCAGTATGTGTCATCTTCGCCTTCGAGGCCTTCTTGTTCAGCTTCTTGTTCTTGTGTTCCGGGATCCCGCCTGACTTGCGTCGAGCTTTGCTAGACTTGCTGCCAGAAGCTTCAGTGCCTACCGCAGCATCGTCTGCAGGCTCAGCAGCTTGAGCAGCATCATCTGCCTTTATCTCTCTCTTCATCTCGACGTCTTCTTGGGTGGCTGCAGGTTTGTCTTCGGTTGTTGGTTGTTCAGAAATGGGTTGTTTGTCGTTTGTGTTTTCGTGATCTTCTGCTGAACGGCAAGAAAAATTCAATTTAGCGAGTGAATCAAACCGTGATGGGAAAGAGGAAATCGGTCATACCTTTCTCAACTAATGGTTCAGGCTCGGTAGGGGCAGGTGCAACCGGTTGCTCCAACGCGACTTCCATCGTGGGCGCAGGCGCGACTTCCTTTGGCTCAATAGGGTCCGCGCTTGTACTATTCTCGGCCGCAGGCTCAACCTTCTCAGTTGTATCCATTGATTCCGCTACTTCGGGGCGCGTTTCAACGGGCGCAGGCAGAATTGCGTCCTGTGACGTTGCCTCTTCCGCCATGATGAATTTGTCGCGATCGAGCTCAAAGGCGAAAGTTGTTGACAATGGTACTGTGGTGCACGCGTCACAATGGAATTCGATGATCACAATCAGTGATGGACTCTCCAATGCACGGATTGATGGGGATGGCGATCCTTGATGAGACACTGTTTGATGATGGAGATGGATGAATGAGCTGCTGTAGAAATTCGCCCAGAAATCAAGCTCGCTTACGCCAAACTACCCAGCCCGCGTATTGTGGAAACTGTAACAATAGCAGGGAAAAAAGTGAATGAAAGCGTGAATACACTCATTCACGACATGAAAAGGGAATATTGAATGCCTATCGACTCGAAGGCTAAGATGAAATGGATAGGTGAGTCAAGGAAATAGATGGAAAAGATTGGTGATGTTATCACCTCACACCGTGCGTAGAATTTCGCAAGAAGCCGACGGCCCAATCAAGTCTCACCAAAGTGACCAAAGATCCTCTGCGCGTGGCCGGTGGCACAGGCAACACAATCACTAACATCCAAGCAAAGAATTCGACCAATATCGTAACATGTATCCCTCCTAAAAACTGCTTTTTGCTCTTCTAAAACTCATCCTGCATTCCAGTCTATCATACAACAGAGATCTCGTTGGAAGGGAGGTACCGACCAGATCTTACTCTTCATCTTCATCCTCGTCCATTTCGTCCGCGCCCTCCGCAGCTGTCACCTTGAAGCTCGGGTCTTGATCGACACCCACGTAGCTGTCGCTCATCAGGAATAGCCTCAACTCGTGCTCTCCAGGTGTTGGCACAGTGTATTCCAGTCGCACATTCAACGACTTGCCTATCGTAATGCGCTTGATGGCAAGTAAAGTCTTTGTACTCTCCTCGCCCACAACCAGCCACCAATTTTCCATCTTCTTCCCTGGGTAGAATGGCGCATGGACAGTAGTATCCACGTCTGCCTCATCGTCGTCCACATCGCGTTGCATCTTGACTTTAATGTATGCAGGAGCGCCAGCAGTGATGTCATCTGGGTCTTCCAAATCAAATTCAAGCTCGATATTGGGATATTTGGAATTTGTGAAATTTGCCGCTTGTGCGAGCTGCGTCTGAGAGAGACCGAGGCGCTTGACTAAGGCGTTGTAATTCGGGTTCTCCGAGGGGTCCATAGCTTCCATAAATTTAAAGATGTCCTTGACACTAGGAGGGTATTCCTGGTTAGTATACGAATTTATTGGACTTGAAGGATTTACATACCCAAATTCGTTGGCAGCCTTGATAACCTCGGGAGTGAAGTGAGGAATCTGCTTAAGAGGACTATCACGATCCCACATAGCTTGAACCACCATCTGTGACATCTCCATAGCGTTCATGGCGTTTATATGGCCATCCGAAGACAGGACATCAACCGTAGCGCTCAGCAAGCCAAGGACCTTACTCAAAATGACCTCCTGATCCTTGGCAAGATCAATTGGCAGTTGCATTCTCGAGAAATGGGCTTGCAGAAGAACGAACGCCTTGAAATGAGGAGAGTCATAACTTGGCTGTGCCATCTTGACCGGAACTCTGTCGTATATGCGTCGTAGCAGACTGTCTTCATGTCTTCTGATTTGAATGGACTCAAATTCAGTGGCAGACGTGACAATCTCCAAGATGCCCTTTAATTTTGTCCGTCCGCTTAGCGACAACAAGAATGTCTGCATCGTAATGTACGAGATGTTGTAGTAAGCTGCAATCATTGCCGCGTTAAGAGGAGTCACTGTATCATCCTCTTCGTCCAGATCGATTATCTTGAACTCTGCGAGATCCTTCAAAGTTGTCTCCACGAGCTCTGAAAGGTGTGCACTGAGGCCTTCATGAGATGTATCAGTCAAACTGTAGTAGCTCGGGTTGGCTAAAAGACGTCGGTAGAAGTATGTGAAGGTCGTCCAACTGATGGCATCCTCGGCAGACTCGATCATCTTTGTACTGATCTCAGATACGAATGCATCGTGCAAGTACACTTGAAGATGGCTCTCGATTGGCAATGCCTCGTCTAAGAATTTCTTGTAGTACTCGCGTTTGACAGCTGGTACCATCAACACACCCTTGCTGATCTTGTCTTCCAGAGGTCGTGTGGCTTTACCAAACATTTGCAGGATTTCGCTCAAGGGGTAATCGACGTATCGATGCTCTCTTCCTTCATAGAATTGGGTACCCATGACGACGACCAGGTGTGCTTTACAGTCCAATTCCCAACAAACGTCTCGTGAGGCAACCATGACTTGAATAGCTCCCTGGTCGTACAGGTGCTTTACAATCCGCTTGTCGCTAGCGCTCAGGGCTTCGTGATAATATCCAATACCGTGAGAGATTGCTTCGGCCAGAGCCTCTTCCCTAATTCGTCCAAGAAGGGGTCTCATCTGCTCGACATCGGCATGCAAAAAGCGGTCCTCGTCGTCGCTGGCCACACAAGCCAACAACAAATCTCTGGTAGTCGCTCTTGCTTGCTTTCTGCTCGGTACAAACACAAGAGCGGGCTTATCGGGAGACATCTGGAGTATTGACAGATAGGTTGGCTTCGCCATGGCAAGCATAAGCGACGGGAAGTGAGGAACGGTGAAAGACTGAATGTGGAGCTCCAGAGGCACCGAACGAACATGCGGGCTGAAGTTGTAAATATTATGCTTCTTGGCATCGATCCATTCGCCAATGTCTCTCGCATTTGCAAGTGAGACACTTAATCCAATGATTCGCATTGGCAAACCAGTTTGAGTGCGGATGTAGTGCATGCGAGAGACCACAATCTCGTACACGAAGCCCGTCTGTCCACCTAGTAAATGGAGTTCATCGGCAATAAAGAGCTGAATGTTTTGGACGTTCTTCCGACGCTGCCATTGTCGTGACAAGACGTCCCATTGAGAAGGGGTTGCTAGAATCAGGTCGCCTCGATCCAGGAGCTTGAGGTCGGCAGTGGTCTCGCCGGTCAGCTTTACAATCTCCTTGCCGCCGCGGAGTTTGGATAATCTTTCTTGCCAGTCTTGCAGTCGAAGATCAACAAGCTCTTGGAAAGGTGCTAGATATACTGCGCGGCCTGCGTCTGGCTTGGACCAATGGTGGATCAAGGCAAATTCAGCACACACAGTCTTGCCACTTCCTGTAGGAGCTCCAATAAATACATTATCATCTGTCGAATATAGGGAGTTGAATGTTTGAGTTTGGATTTTGTTGAAGCGTTCCCAGTCGGGATACAGAGCCCTGTAGTCGTTGGCCTTGAGAGCAGCGACTGGGAGTGGCTGCAAATCCAGCACTGGGGTATGCGGAGGGAATTTCTCGGGGAGGATAAGTTTTTGGAAAGATACAGCCAGCTTGGTCTCTGAGTGCATCCATCTGTCTGAAATGACTGTGACGAAATAGTTGGGTGGCATAGGCTCCGTGATTGGAACCGTGAAGTCAACTATGTGCTCATTCATCTCAGCCTGAGCAAAGTCTTTCCGAAGGATAAATTGGTCGTGGAACAGAATATCTTCTCCATCACAGTCTTCCGCAATAATCCAGAAAGTCTCCGCAGCGCCGTGGATCTCATCGTCCCACTCAAATTTTGGTGTGATCGTCAGCTCCACTCTGAGCATTGATCTGGTCATTGGCTGAACTTGTGCCTGGATCTCTACTCTAGGGAACTTGGAGACGAGATTGCAGACAGTCTTTCCGGCTTTTGGTAAGCTCAGTAACTCACCCATTCGAGGGGGGTCCAGATCGAAGTAGTTGGCCCAACGCACATCGATTCTCTCCGCTTTCTGAACGATGTCTCTAGGACAACTTGGGAACTGACGTAGCGGCGTCATAGTTGGCCACATCCTCTTTTCCGCCATTTTACACAGTTCCAATGCAGTCTTGGCAACCGAAGACCAACCCTTCTTGAGCGTGATTTCAAAGATTGCACGGAG
This sequence comes from Gamarada debralockiae, assembly GCA_002803225.1. Lineage (NCBI taxonomy): Eukaryota > Fungi > Ascomycota > Leotiomycetes > Helotiales > Hyphodiscaceae > Gamarada > Gamarada debralockiae. Next base: position 20,006 of record NXFV01000700.1, on the reverse strand, counting down.
AATTCTTCCAGCAGATTGCGTAACATACACCAGATCCGCCATGAGAGCCAAGCCTTCCAGCTTGAGGCGAGAGATATAAGCTTGTAGGAGTACATTGATCTTAGCATGTGGTTCCTCAATGCTCTCTTTGACAGGAATTGGTACCCGCCCCAACAACTTAGAGAGTTCCAATTTTTCGTCCTGTCGAACGGGGATGTACTTGAACTCATTACTCAAAGCAAACACGCGGAAAAGTTCGATGGGAGTTATTGACGGTTGGATGTGGTGATTGTAGGTCAGCATAGAGCTGTGCGTGATGTAGTAGTGGGAGGAAATTCGTCCAAGCTCTGTGGGCTGCAATTTGCCCGTCTTCTTGTCGTATTTGATGAGATTGGACTTCTCGAGTACAATAGCAGCGGAATGTATCAGGTCGACGCGCTTCTGTTCCAACGCGTTATCCTCTTCGTAGTCGGCGCCAACACTGTAGAGGCCCGGCGATCGTAACATCCGAACAAAGAGATATGTGTAACCAAGCCATTCAACGCCCTCATCTCGACTGCGGACGTTACCCAAAACGATTTCGGCATTGAGGTTGTCTGCTAGCTTACTAACAAATTGGCTCTCTATCGGTAGTTGTTGATTGAGAAGGGACAGATAATACTGCATCTCCGTCTGGGTGGTAATGATGATACCTTCTCCGTACGTATCGTATTGCGGACGACCAGCACGACCGAGCATCTGGAGCACATCCTGAGGACTCAACTCAACCCAACTGCCTTTCTCTGGAGAATAGACCTGTGTCCCTTTGATAATGACAGTATGTGCTGGAAGATTGACACCCCACGCCAGGGTAGCAGTACAAACAAGGACTTGAATCAAACCATCATTGAAAAGATCCTCGACAGAAGTTCGATCGGGTCTGCTCATACCAGCATGATGTATGCCAAATCCGTAAGGAAGTAGGTCCTTCAGTTCTCGGTCACTCACTGCCTCAGCCTCGGAAGTCAGAGCTTCTCTGCTGCCGGCATCACTCTTGAGGATTTGTCCAATAGTTTCCATCTCCAGCGCCTTGTCCCGAATATATCTGGCTGTCTTCGAAGTCTCTTTTCGCGAATGAACGAAAATAAGCATCTGATTGCGATTCTGGCCAACGTGCTCGAGCACCTTCGTGTAAGTCACGTCGTTCATGGTCTTCAATTGCTTGATGGCTTTCTTCTCCGTAATACCAACGAACTCTTGACGAAGAGGACAAGGTCGGTATGATCCGTCAAAATGGAACATGCCCTTCATTGGATCAACGCGGAGGAAACTCGCAACATCGCGGTAATTGGGAAGGGTGGCTGAGAGACCGACAAGGCGAACAGGATCCCCAGTTTGCTCCATCTTCCGAATTGTTCGACTGACGATGCTTTCCAAGACCGGACCTCGATCGTCGTGGAGAAGATGGATTTCATCAATAATGATCAGGCGGACTAGGTTGGTGTAACTCAGATCTGTGGCTTTTCTTGTAATAACGTCCCATTTCTCAGGCGTTGTTACGATGATTTGTGTGTCTGCAATTTGTTGCTTTGTGAGTTGGCGATCACCAGTCAATTCGGAGACTTGTATGCCGTAAGGCTTGAGCCTAGTACCAAAGTTTCCGACTTGTTCCTGGACCAGAGCTTTCAGTGGAGCGATATAGACAATCTTGAAAGCATCCAGGTCGATTTCGCCAGTTTCTGGATTTCGATTCTTGCCAATCTCACGAAGAATGGTCAACATGCCGACGTTTGTCTTTCCACTACCAGTAGGAGCACAAATCAACATATTTCCATCGTCGTTGAATGCTTGAGGAAAACATTGTGACTGAATCTTGTTGAGTTTCGTCGCTGAGCTGAAGGGCACTCGCGCCCATTCAGGCATCTCCGTAATAGGAATATCGCGATCTCCAGGTTCGTTCCGCTTCTTGGGCGCCGGTACGTGAATCTCCTCGTAGCCTTTGAAGGTACGCTTGGTTGAGCCTTCAGGAAGCTTAACTTTCGGGTTCGTCATAAGATGGTTGCCCTGGTCGAAGACAAGATTTTCAAGATTGATGAGCTTTCTTGGTTGCAGACCTCCGACAAGGCCACCCTCGCCAGCCTGTTCGATGCTTTGTCCACCATTAGTGTAGGCAGCAGGAACATCAATATCCATCTTGATCTCTAGCTTTCGTTTTTTTAATCCGTCTCCAGCTGACGACACTCCTCGTAGCTCGTCCAAGATCCAGCGAAGACCCTCCGAGGCGATCTCTCGTTCAACAACCCCTCGAGCTTCTGCATCTTCCGCCCGAGCTAGTCTGGTGAGCCAAACAACCTTATCTCGGTTTGCAACAAGTTTGTGGACAAGCTCATGGTGCTCATAGTCGAACAACTCTGCAAGATCGTTCTCGATTTCTCTCAAAGGCTTTTCATCTCCACCCTCTTCCTCAGGAGCTCCAGAAAGTATGTGTAATGCTTGCTGTGTCTTGACCTGTTGAATATGGGCATCAGAATATACCAGACCAATCTGCCGTTGCAACCAATATGCATCAATCTCTCGAGCGGGAATAAAGCTCTTGTCCTTGTCTTTTCCAGGCTCTCCGTTGGCAAGGGCAGAATCTATAATTATGGCTTCCTCCTCGGGGAGCTCTTGGTCCTCTTCGTCTCTGTCTTCTCCAGCACCACCGGCTGTTGCAACTTCTTCTGCACCTGGGCGGTCTTCTCCATCTTCATCATCTGACGACTCGTCGCGGACTTCATTGACCATGCGAGCTTCATCTTCATCTTCTGAGTTGTCATCGAACACGACAGCAACACCCTGGCGATCATCGATTTCTGCTCCATCCTCCGCACCATTCTCTCCATCGCCCATTACTTCATCTTCATCCTGTGCCTCGTAATCGGTGATCTTCTTGCCAAGATTTACAAGCTCGTTGAATTGCTTTGGAGTGAGGGTGACGCCGAGTAAGTCGTCGATCTCTTTCTTCTTGTCAATATCCTTCAGATCATCATCCTTCAGGTATTCCAACACAGCATCCGCAGCACTTCTCACTATCTCGTGGGATACATCGCCCAGATTGTTCGCAACGGTCGTCAGGATCAAATCGTATGTAGCTCGGGTCGCCGAGGTTCGTGGTCGGTATACAATGCCTTCCACCAATGCATCCGCTGCAGATAATATGCCCGTTCCTCGAAGTTGTTCCGCCTCCCCGCGCTTTCGTTTCCGCTGCTCTCGTTGTAAAACGTCCTCTCCTTCTTGTAGATCTCCTCTTTCAACATCCGGTAATCCTGAAGCCTTCTTCTTCTGTTTTGGGGCATCGTCGCGCGCGTTTCGAGAGCCCATATCCCGTATGCTCAACCGCCCCGCAAGTGACTCTGGATCTCCAGTCACCTCGTCATTGCGGCGCGAGACAAATCGACGGTCAGCCTGGAGGACCAGGTTGGACATCGCCGAGTACTTGTACTGCGACACATCGCGCTGTTGGTCCGTCATTGTGGAGGTTGACCTGCTAGATGCACCAGAGTTGGTTGATGGCGATTTACGAAATTTACGACTCCGTGGTAAAGGCCGTCAAAATCGTCTTAAAAAGAACTCCTCGTATCATGAATAGAAGAAGCCCTCGACAGAATTAAATAATGGACTGGAGAAGGAGGCGATTTGGAGACCACTCCAAAAGAGGCAATTTGCAAAATATAAAAATGTCTACCTGAGCTAAAATTAAGGTTGGGTGCCTCGCTTGTCGCGTCAAAGTTTACAAGAGCCGCGCCCTCAAAACACCCTGATCGACGCAACAAAATATCACCAAAAGTTATTCAACAGGAACTAAATGGACGACCTGCCTGAGTCAATCAAGGAGATTCACCGTTCTCTAGAACCTTATCTCAAACAGAGCCAAGATGTCGCACAGATTCGCCGCGTACTTGCGTTGCACCTGAGCTCTCATGTGAACTCGAAAGGAGGGCCTCCGATCTCACAGCCATTATCTCTCTTAGAATCTGGATGCGATGTTGGTCCTGCATCAAATGGTATTAGAGGCATCCGAAGGGAGTATCTTCGTTGCGTTCGAGCCAATATCAAAGCTCGAGAGGAGTATGAAAAGCTCAGAGGGGAACATCAACAGACTGCAGAAAGCCAACGACTCAAGGGTGGCCTTCGGAACAAAGGCCATGATACTTCTGGAACATCTTTGGAATTATTTCTTGACGTAGTCAAATATCGAAGGAAGCATGAAAGGCTGCGGATTCTTCAAGATTATGTTGATATGCTAGCACAGAAGCCTGCAGCGGGTGCCGACCATCTTAACCCCCAAGTCGTCCTCAAAGATGTGGATTCCCTACCATCGGTGCCATCAGAAGTTATGGTCGGTGCGGGACCGCGCCAGCAGTCCCAGCGAACGGATCTTAACGAGCTAGTGGACCAGCTGGAGAAATCAGTCCTCCGCGCGAAGTTACTTCTCAAGAGAGAGCAGAAGTTGCTTGCAAAAGTCAAGACTGAAGGGCAATCACGCAATAATTCTTCTACGGGCTCTGGGGGCAGATTGCAGGCGCTTGGAACAGCTAGGAATGAGTTGATCAATTGGATCGAAACGGAGTTGGCTAAGGCAGGTGAAAGTCATGCTGATTCGGAAAACGATCGAGATTTCAAACCTGCCGAGAAGAGAGGGAAAGATTACATCGACAGCCAACTCTCCTCGATTCAGAGGCAATATGCACAGTACACGAAGTCAAGACAGGCGTTAATCATTGCCGCCACCGGACTAGTGGACACACCTGCTCCCATATCGGCTGAAGATGATATGGCGGCACCTGGAACGAAGGAGGAAGCCGAAAAGACGACCACCATGAACCATGTCTTGCACCCTTATCTTGAGGTGTTGACATCTGTTTCGAATCAACAAAAGTCAATGATTCAGCAAAAGGCTCATCTGACCATCAGCCTGGCTAAGCAATTGAAGGAATCTGGCCAAGGACTTGATCGGCTGGCTGAAGAAAGTCATTTGCTCCCAGCGTACCCGTTGGCTGCAGGCTCGCAACGTAAGGGCTTGGCGAATACTCCATCTTTTGGCGAAGAGATATTGAACCACGAGAAACCAGATTCATCTCATAGAGCTCGAGCTTGGGTGCACGCATCTGAAGCGGCCAGTAAAGCTACCGAAGAAGCTATTGCAGATAAATTGGAGGATGGTGAAGTTGCTATTTCAGATGCTCTCCAGACTTTGTTAGATCTTCGATCTCTTCTTGGAGGAGATGTTGAAGCTAGAACTGAGAACAAGAATCTGTCTAAGGATATTTGGGCTACATTGGATGGGCATTTGGGTGTTATCGCGAGGGATGGAGTTGACGAAGCCTAAGATTGGTATGAAATGATGTGATGATAATGTGTCCAAGTTAAAGGAGCTGAATATTTAAACTTTGTATCATATAACAGCACCCTGAGACATTCCTTGAAGTAATTTGAGTGATTTCACAATTTTGTCACTTCCCTAGAAAGTCAATCCCATCTGGCCCCCTTTCGAATCTCAAAGTTGATGCCTGAAATGTGTGGTGTACCAAAATATATTCAAATTTGGTTTCATCGCCAGCGAGTCACCTCCACCATTTGTGAATGCGAGACGAACAACACGTTGCGCAGCTTTGACAAACTGCGCACGCATTCTCGATCATGGCGAGCACTCAAAATGGTCATCAAGGGGATCTGACGTCTGAAATCCTCCAATCTCTATCCCAAAACGACCCTATTCTTTCATCAGAAGCCTTTCCTACCCAAAAGTCGGCGGATGTCAAGAGCGCATTAGATCGATTGGGCTCGCGGTCTATGATCACATATGAGACAAACGACCGAGAAGAAGCTGTACTGGAAGCAGAAGGCCAAGAAATCGCCGCCAATGGCAGTCATGAAGCTCGAGTCTTCGAGGCCTTGAGACAGGCGATGGATGGGCTTACGATTCCGGAGCTTGAGGCGAAGGTTGGAGATAAGAACGTTGTGAAGGTTGGACAGGGGAAAGCTTTCAAGTCGAAGTGGATTGCGAAGGGTAAGGAGGGTAAATTGGTCGCATCGGTGAGTTTAGCAGCCAGAGAACTTGAGTTGGATGTGGGCTTATGGTTACAGACGGATTCAATACAGGATACCACCCGAGAACAACTGCAGATCATACAAAAGACACGTTCACACCCCGATCCCAAGGTCATCACGGACTTGAAGAAGCGGAAGCTAGTCAAGATGCAAAAGGCCATCAGCTATACAATTTCTAAGGGACCGAAGTTTGCGCTGGAGATGGTCAAAGAGGAGACGGATTTGACGGCTGACATGCTGGCTTCGTAAGAACTTCCAAATAGCGGTCGTCATTTCGGAACTAATGGTAGTAGTGGTGCATGGAAGACTGCTGCTTTCAAACAATACAACTTCAAGTCACTCGGCGCAGACCAAAATGCTGGTGCTCTACACCCCCTGAACAAAGTTCGACACGAATTCCGCCAAATCTTCTTTGAAATGGGTTTCGAGGAGATGCCGACTAACCGCTTCGTTGAGACGGGCTTCTGGAATTTCGATGCGCTCTTCGTCCCACAACAACATCCGGCTCGTGATCTCCAAGACACCTTCTATATCTCCGATCCAAAGACAGCAGACAAGCCCCACGCCGAAACGAAAGACGACAAGGCTGATTATGAGGCATACTGGAAGAATGTTTGCGATGTTCATCAAGAAGGGAAGTACGGCTCGATTGGTTATAGGTACCCGTGGGCTGAGGACGAGTCATTACGATTGGTGCTCCGAACACATACCACAGCTATCTCAACAGCAATGCTTCACAAGCTAGCTTCGAAGAAAGGACCAGATGGACGACCACCCCCAGCTCGTTACTTCTCAATTGATCGTGTCTTCCGAAACGAGACCGTGGACGCAACCCATCTTGCTGAGTTCCATCAAGTCGAGGGTGTTATTGCAGACTATGGCCTATCTCTGGGTGGGCTGATGGAATTCATGGAAATCTTCTTCACTAAGATGGGTATCGAGGACCTGCGCTTCAAGCCTGCTTACAACCCATACACCGAGCCAAGTATGGAGATCTTCAGCTTCCACAAGGGACTGAACAAGCTGGTCGAAATCGGCAACAGCGGAATGTTCAGACCAGAGATGCTAGAGGCTATGGGGTTGCCGAAGGATATGCGTGTCTTTGGATGGGGATTGAGTTTGGAGCGTCCCACTATGATCAAGTACAAGGTATGCAACTTGGAAGCTATTCTGGGGGATGAAGCTAATATCTTTACAGGTGAACAACATTCGAGAGTTGCTTGGCCACAAAGTAGATTTGTCTTTCATCGAGAGGAATCCAGCTGTCAGATTAGAGAAGACGTAGATAACGGTACGAAAAGAAAGAATTGCTCACTCGCAGACGACGAAGCTCTCTACAATTGCAGAGGGTACTCAAATGCTCCTTACCTCTGACCTCAACTCAGCCAATAGTGAATGAGGAATTTGAAGGCATTTTCTGGGGGAGAAAGTATTTATGAGAGGATTCTCCTTGTAAACCACAAGGAAATTGTATTTCTCCTGGGACACCTCAGTTGAGACGAGAATAGCTGAATATTGTGTCACCTCCATTCATTATTAAACCCTCTCAACTACACGTGAAACAGACTGGAAAGGCCCAGCTTCTTTCATCATGAGATTCTATCCCACCATTTCGACCCTGGTTTTCAAATCGCCATTTGATGCTATTGGACCGCGGAACTTTCCCAGCACTTGACGGGCCATCATAGGCCCAAATACAGCAGACCATTGGACTCAATTCGTTCCCCGCTCTCGTCATATGCAGCAGCAAAAAGTCTGCAAGGCTCGCCAGCAGGCTCTGCGGCTAGTTTGCAGTAGCTGGAGAAGATTTCACAAGCATCGAATCTCATTCATGCCCTCAGTGCCTCTCGCCAAGGTTGTTTTGCGTGCCCGCACCTTGAATAGGAATAGTTGCCGTCGTAAGGCGTTGAATGCCTCTGTTCATGTGGTCGAGTTGAAGTTTTCATCGCTGGTGACCCTTTTGTTGACAGGGGTCCCATTTAAAAAAAAATACGGTACAAAATAGCGGAGGGCAGAAAATCTTCAGAAAGCACTCCAACGAAACACACCTACAACTTCCTAACTCAAATATTGTAATCCTCAATCTTGCCCACTCTTCCTCATTGACCATGCTGAGAGACTTCGAGCCTTCAAAACTCCAGACTTAACTTCTGAAGTATCTTTCACCCTCCGCCCGCTAATAAATTCGTTATCAGAAGCTAGTCTTCACCGCAAACAACCTTTTTGGGCGGAGTTTGGAAGATCCAATCCTCCCACAACTGAATTACTGACGACTACTGAACGATCCAAACGTGCCTGAAACGGTGTCAGGAGTGTAATTGAACGTCCTGCACATTCAAGTGAAGTCAGCGCCCTGCGCAATGTCTCTCTCCAGCCGCTTTGCAGCTCGCTCAGGCTCGCTCCTCCGCCAGGTTCGATCACCAGCTCCGACCAGAGCTTTCACCACTCGATCTTCCACTCTCTATGCTAAGAGCCAGACGCCTGCTGGTAAACATGCCCGCTCCGTTCGACTTTTCTCAATCTCCAGAACTTTGCAAACCCAAACTGCTCCAAGCGCGAAGGCATACTTGGAAAGTGGTGTTGTGAAGGGAGCTGCAAACCCTGTTGACGTCAAGAAGGTCTTAGTCATTGGCAGTGGTGGTTTGAGCATTGGACAAGCAGGAGAATTCGATTATTCAGGTAGGCACATTCTTCCTCTACGAATATGAGTCACAGGGCGGTGGGCAATGCTTTGAGGATATACAGTTCCTGGAAATCCTCAATTTTTCTGAAGACCATGTGCTAACTTCTTCGTTCACAGGATCTCAAGCTCTGAAAGCTTTGAAAGAAGCTGGCGTTTCCTCCGTCCTCATCAACCCGAACATCGCAACCATCCAGACCGCCCACGTCCTCTCCGATGAAGTCTACTACCTCCCAGTCACCCCAGAATATGTCACATACGTTATCGAGCGCGAGAGACCAGATGGCATTTTTCTCACATTCGGTGGTCAGACAGCCCTTAATCTTGGTGTACAAATGGAGCGTATGGGTATTTTCGAGCGATACGGAGTCAAGGTCTTGGGTACAAGTATTAAGACCCTGGAGACCAGTGAAGACAGGGACCTTTTCGCAAAAGCACTTGGGGAAATCAACATTCCAATTGCTCAGTCGATTGCTGTCGGTACCGTAGACGAAGCTCTGGAGGCTGCTAAAGGCATTGGATACCCAATTATCGTCCGTGCTGCCTACGCTCTTGGAGGTCTTGGTTCTGGTTTTGCAAACAATGAGGAAGAGCTCCGAAATTTGTCCGCAAGATCTCTTACCTTGTCTCCTCAAATCTTGGTTGAAAAGTCTCTCAAAGGCTGGAAAGAAGTTGAGTATGAAGTGGTCCGAGATGCAAGCAACAACTGTATCACGGTCTGCAACATGGAGAACTTCGACCCTCTTGGTATCCATACTGGTGACTCCATCGTTGTGGCTCCTAGTCAGACTCTGAGTGACGAGGAATATCACATGCTCCGTTCAGCTGCCATCAAGATCGTCCGTCACTTGGGTGTGGTAGGTGAGTGTAACGTCCAGTACGCTTTGCAGCCAGATGGACTCGACTACCGCGTCATCGAAGTCAATGCTCGTCTCTCTCGTTCTTCTGCTCTTGCGTCCAAGGCCACTGGATATCCTCTTGCATATACTGCTGCAAAAATCGGACTTGGTCACGCTCTTCCAGAATTACCTAATGCTGTCACCAAAACCACCACAGCCAACTTCGAGCCATCTCTTGACTACGTCGTCACCAAAATCCCACGATGGGATTTGGCTAAGTTCCAGCACGTGAAGCGTGACATCGGTAGCGCCATGAAGTCGGTCGGAGAAGTGATGGCCATTGGTCGAACTTTTGAAGAATCCATCCAGAAGGCTATCCGTCAAGTTGATCCCCGATTCATTGGTTTCCAAGGTGACAAATTTAAAGACCTCGACTATGAACTCGCAAACCCTACGGACCGCCGATGGCTCGCTGTTGGCCAAGCTATGCTTCACGAGAACTACTCTGTTGAGCGTGTGCATGAATTGACCAAGATCGACAAGTGGTTCTTGTACAAGCTTCAGAACATCGTTAATTGCACTCACGAACTTGAGGATATTGGAAGTCTCTTTGGTCTGAAGAAGGAGCTCATGATGAAGGCCAAGAAGATGGGTTTCTCGGACAGGCAAATCGCCAAAGCGGTTGGGAGCACTGAGGATGAAGTCAGAGCTCGCCGAAAGGGCTTCGGTGTTACTCCTTTTGTCAAGAAGATCGACACCCTCGCCGCTGAATTCCCTGCTGACACGAACTACTTGGTTCGTATTCTCGGCTTCTTTTCTTCCCCTTATAGAATTTTCAGGAGAAACGAGGATTGGAGGAACACCTCGATTCTCCTGAAACAAATTCGGTACTCTTAATCCTTTCCAGAAGAAGCTATGCTAACTCCGAAATCCTGAACAGTATACCACCTACAACGCGACTTCTCACGACGTATCCTTCGATGACCACGGAATGTATGTATTGGGGGCGAAATCCTCTTCCTATAAAGATTGAGCAATTACTGATTTCCCCTTCAAAGAATTATCCTCGGCAGCGGTGTCTACAGAATCGGAAGCTCAGTTGAGTTCGATTGGTGTGCTGTAAGCGCTACTCTCGCTCTCAAGGACATGGGCAAAAAGACTGTTATGATCAATGTAAGTTAGACTTTTATTTCATCTTCCGACTGGATACGCCTACTCTCTAGATGGACGGACCTGCTCGAAATCTTTACTGTCAGCAACCTCTTACTATCGCTAATTTGGACCTCTGGACTCGAATTCTTTACCGTCAGCAACCCCTTACTATCGCTAACTCTCCCTAGTACAACCCGGAGACGTTTTCTACTGACTACGACTGCGCCGACAAACTCTACTTCGAGGAATTGAGCTACGAGGTAGGTGTCTCTATTTCTCGGAGTACAATTTCCTACTACGGATGTCTCGCGAGTTTTAAACTCTCTAGACCTGTCTTGGGAGTAGACAGCTCATGAGACAGTGTCATAACCCCAAATTCTACCTTGTTAGGCAATACTGACTCCGAGATCTTACAGCGTGTTATGGATATCTACGAGCTTGAAGCTTCCAGTGGTGTTGTTGTCTCTGTCGGTGGTCAATTACCTCAGAACATTGCCCTTCGTCTGCAAGAAACTGGTGGTGCTAAGATTCTCGGAACAAACCCCCTAGATATTGATAAGGCCGAGGACAGACAAAAGTTCTCCGAGATCCTTGACAGCATCGGTGTTGATCAACCTGCCTGGAAAGAGCTCACTTCAGTTGCTGATGCCGAGTCTTTCGCGGACGAGGTTAATTATCCTGTCTTGATCCGGCCTAGTTACGTTCTCTCTGGTGCCGCCATGACTGTCATCCGGAGCAAGGATGAGCTCAAGGACAAGCTTGAGGCTGCCAGTAACGTCTCTCCCGATCACCCAGTCGTTATCACCAAGTTCATCGAAGGCGCTCAAGAAATCGATGTCGACGCTGTTGGATCCAATGGCAAGCTCATCATCCACGCTGTCAGCGAACACGTCGAGCAAGCGGGTGTCCACTCCGGTGATGCAACTCTTGTTCTTCCTCCCGCCTCTCTCGATCAAACCACTATGGACCGCATCAAGGAAATCGCCGTCAAGGTCGCCAAGGCCTGGAGCATCACTGGACCCTTCAACATGCAAATCATCAAGGCCAAAGATCCCAACGGAGGGCTCCCTCAGTTGAAGGTCATCGAGTGTAACTTGCGTGCCTCTCGCTCCTTCCCCTTCGTCAGCAAAGTTCTCGGTCTCAACTTCATTGACGTCGCCACCAAAGCTCTCGTCGGCCGTGACGTCCCCGAACCAACCGATCTCATGGCCATTAAGCGCGACTACCTCGCCACCAAAGTGCCTCAATTCTCCTGGACTCGTCTCGCTGGCGCCGATCCCTTCTTAGGCGTCGAAATGTCTTCCACTGGTGAAATCGCCTGTTTCGGAAAGGATCTTGTTGAGGCATACTGGGCTTCCCTGCAATCTACTATGAATTTCCGTATGCCAGAGCCAGGAGAGGGTCTCTTGTTCGGTGGCGACATCTCCAAGCCTGTTCTCGCAACTATTGTCGACTATCTCTCTCCTCTCGGCTACAAACTCTACGCTGCTGAGAAGGAAGTCAAGAACTTCCTTGAATCGACGGCCAAGAACAACGTCTCCGTCGAGGTCATTGAATTCCCCACAGACGACAAACGAGCTTTGAGAGAAGTCTTCCAGAAATACGATATCCGCGGTGTTTTCAACTTGGCTCAAGCCCGAGGAAAGACCGTTCTGGATGTCGACTACGTTATGCGCAGAAATGCAGTGGACTTTGGCGTGCCCTTGTTTATGGAACCTAAAGTAAGTTCATCACCTCCACCAGGACTCAAACATATGCTAATTGGATCCTGCAGACTGCCGAGCTCTTCGCCCAATGCATGAGCGTTAAACTCCCCCGAAAGGAAGGTATCCCAGGAGAAGTCCGTAGATGGTCTGATTTCATCGGTGGCAAGCCATTGTAAATGAATTTGCCTCAGCTGCCATCGTTTAATATCTGGCGTTTCCTGGGAGATATGAGCAAGCAAAACAATTCTGGGGAGGGCCGTTTAAAAAAAATTGATTAGGTTCGTTTGATATTGAAGATAAATGAAAAGTGTTTTTCCGTTTGTGCTCAGAGTGACAGTTCCTTATCATGAGCTAAAGAACTTGGCGAGGTAGTACTGCTGCCGCTGCTTCCTTCAAGACCCGCTCCGAGCGCTCAATAGATATGACCTGGTATATCTTCGACTCTGGACTTCACCCATAATCGATCGGATGAGCCAACCGGGAAACCCTCCAGATCCTGGTGCCACAGTTGGAACAGTATCAAAACTGGCCAGAAGCACAAGGGCTCATGATATAACGGAGCCGAAAGTCCATTGCTGAGCTGAGGTTTCAGTATATTTTAATTTTCATTTTTTATAAACACAGTCAGGTGGCATATAAGTATGGTTCATAACTTTCATTCAAATTAGACTAAGGTATTCATCCATAAGGAGTGTTCTATTTCCAATCCATCTCACCCCCTTCAAGTGAAGTGAAGCCGGGTGCCTGTCCCTTAACCAAAAGAACGCCCAATAATGCCGCCTGCAATCAAGTCGTCAAATCTCAAATCCCAAAATGCCGCTCGCTCAGAAGCAAAATATAAACAAATGCCCCTCCCATCTACAGTCATCATTATAAAAGAATGTAGTATGATCGCCTAGATCATATTGCCGTTAACATTAACCTCATACCCCTCACTCTTCTGCTTCAACGCCTTAGCAAGCATAAGTTCCCTCATCCAATCAATCCTCTCATCCCTGCTCCTCACGGCAAAATAATGCGTCTTCCCCTTGCCACCATCCTTTCCACCCTCAGCATTCACCATCGCACTTTCTCTCTTCCTCAAGCGAATACCTTTTTCGATAGCTGCCGGGATGAGCTGGAAGCTGAATGCTGCTTCGTCTTTCTTATCCTTGTTGCCCCGCGAAATGTTCATGGCTTTGAAAGCGGCGTTGAGTTTAGAGCCGGAGGCTAGGGAGGAGCAGGCGATGGCGTAGTCGTCGACATCGATGTATTCCAATGTTTCGAGAGCGCGAGCATCTTTGTGCATGGCGAGACGAGTCCCTTTGAGCGTGAAGTGGTGCTCGTGCCATTCGTGCCGGAGCATCTTTGTTTTGCGCTTCTTCATCCAGCCGGAATGCGCGATGTCGTCTGCTCTTCGCATCGACGGGTCTTTGACCGGTGACCCAGACGAAGAATACTGATGTCCTTGGTAAGGAGGTTGGGTTTGATGAGGAAGGAAGTCGACTTGTGTTGGTGGTGCAGTGGAGATGTTTTCGTCTACGCGAGGCATAGCAAAGGATGGTCTTCGTGCAGAGGAGCGGGATTGTGTGCGTTGGATGGGCGCCATACTGACTGGTGGCCCAGCTGCCTGGCGGTATGACATGTTGGGAGGAACGGACTGGGAGGCATCGCGAGAGACGGGACCGAGTGGGATGGCGGTCACGGGAATATCCATCTCAGAGAAGGGGGTTCCGAAGCGGTAGACCGTGTTGGAGGGGGATTGGGTTGCGTTGCGGAGGTCGGGGGACATGGCTTCTGCCCGCTCCATGCGATAGGGGGAGAAGGCGTTGGCGGAAGCAGAGCGCGGTGCTGGTGCGGGACGGGGAGGTGGGATTGCGAGTCTGGGGAGCCCGCGAAGGCCGCTGTGTGGTGAAGGAAGAGTGGGGAACATCTCGTAAGGTGGAGTGGGGGGTTCTTCGGAGGACCAGGCCATTTGGTTGGTGTCCATGTGTTGGAATGAGAGGAATTGCTTGACGTTGTCTTGGGGATCGCGGGACTGGACGTTGCGGAGGCTGGCTTCTTCTAGGTGGCGGAAGGGAGGGAGGGCACCGGGGCCTAGGACATCTGAGGAGGCGACGACGGATGGGACTGCGTCTGAGAAGGGACGAGTGGCCATCTCAACTGGCTCGGCAGTGAGTGGGTTGCCTGGATCGCCAGCGACCCATATTTGTCCACCTTCTGGGCTGACTGGGTGCTCCTTCTTGAAGTTGTCGATCAGGCGCTGTTGCTTCCTCCATTTCGAACAGTTCTCGCCCTTGGAGCACTTGTGGGGCTTTGGCATGAGCTGCTCGATGCCGACGATTGAGACGGATTCGAGTGGAGTTATCACATCGTGTTGCTTTCGATGCCGTCTCTTGCTCTTGTGTCGCTTCGGCTCCTCATCAGATCCGCAGTCGCCTCGTCTCGACGTTGATCTCGAAGGTCGGTGGAACTCTGTGCAGGGCGAAGCAACGTCCTCGATTGGAGTTGGCGGCTTTGGTGTGCCTGGCGCACTGCCCCGCAGAGTGTGTATCTCGTTCCAGACCTTTGTCCGCTGTCCAAAGGAAGGGATATCAAGCTCTCTCAGATCCTCAAACTTCAAAGTGATCAAGATCGCTCCCGAAATGTCGTTGTCCTCAAACCTCTCAACGATCGATGGCTCGAATCCAGCGTCGTACATCCATCTTGCGACTTGTTGTGGTGTCCACATGGCAACCTCGTTTAAGTTCAGCTCCTCAACGGCATCGGTTAATGAGCTGAGAGGTCGATGACGTGCTGGTATCTCTGGTACTCGTGGAGCGTTCAGTGCCATTTGCGCTCTTTGTAAACTCGACGGCCTTGGTGTCATGGGTGACATGCCAAGAGTATAATCGTCCTCCTCAACTGTTGAGTCGACCGAACTTCGGAATAGATGTGGTCCCCTTGGCCCCTCCACAGGCTTTTTCTTTGTAACAATTTCAAAGTTGAATCCTTCAAACTCGTGTGTGTTTGGACTCGGTGTATGTACTTCTTCAAAGGATGATATTGTTGTTTCACTTCTTCGGCCGGTCTGAAGTCGCAGATGTCAGCGGTGAAGGGCTGCCAACGAGTGGGAGACTTACTGAACCCATACTGAGCCGTGGTGAGTTATCTTCTATCTCGCTATCGTCCTCAAAGTCTGTGTCGAACATCTCTGTTGCATCGGACATTGGTCGTGGCGCCAGCGCCTTCATGTTAAAGAATGCATCCTGTGGTTGTCCCTTTTGGAACATCTCCACTCTAGGATCGATGGGAGTCATTGGTGATGACTGTGAGCGAGGCTGATTGATATCAGTATGAGGGGAATGCGACTGAGGGTTTCAAAGGCGTACCATATTGCCTGGTATCTGGTGGGGTATATAGTGATAGTAATTGCTAGACTGCTAGCTTTTGCCGTTGCCGGTCAACTTTCTAGATGATGATGCTGAGTATGATGAGATGCAAATTTAGGAAATAGCAGAAGTTGCAAAGATTGTATGTCGCAAAAAGTCAGAAACATCAAGAGGAAGGGCTTTGAAGATGCCGGCGCCTAGCAGAGTATATGTATCCATGCTCACCCACCATGAGTATCTGTGGGATGCCCGCCAAAGCGCTAATGGCCAGCATGATGCCAGTAAAAGGCCGTCTGCATTGTGACCTGTGCTCAGTGTTCTGCATAAATGACTGTGGTGACTATCTTGAGCGCTGAGCGGTTTCTCCCACCGTTGGCTGGAGGAGCGGTCGTTGACTCGCTCGGCTGCACTACTGTGCAGAATGGCATGCGGGATGCGCGGGGGCCCTCTCGCAACTGCGAGTGAGAAGGCTCCGGATGCACGCGAGGCCACAGGAGCTTGCTATAAGCCAATGATATTCCAAGGTTGCTCTACGATTTTTGCAGCTATTTTTATGATTGGTCACATTAATAGAAAAGGTGAGCAGTTACGCGCCGGCCTTTTTTTGCTATTTTATCTCAGATGCTGACTACGATTCGTCAATCGTGAGAAGCCCAGCCTTTCCTGAGAGGGACGGCACGCGGAAAGAAGTGCCTTGGCCGCCAGAAGAGATGAGAACTCTAAATACTCTGGACGAAGATGAAGCCAATGATAGTTTATAGAAGCTCTCACTCTCAAAAACCCCTTTTTGGTTTTCAATATTGGCCGACTATGGGAGCGGCCCGATGGGAACTCAGTCAGTAGTTTGCGCAGATCCAAATCTACAGTAAGAGGGACCGGCTGAGCCCGCAACGACGCAAAAAGGGGTGAGGGGTTCTAGTCGAGTCTTTTGTTTCGTAGTGCGGCTTCACAAATTCGTGATCTAACAAACAGTTTCACCCCACAGGAAAGCAATCTAAATGGCTGCTCATACAGAAGTATAAAAACGTCGTTGCTGCCCATCACTTTCCTAGGATCATGGCGTTCATCCAACATGCGAGATATTTCGTGCCGTTATGTGCATTCCCGTCCACTCCTCAATGGCTGAAGAATATATGGTGGCGTTCTGAATATGCAGAGGAACGACAGTTGAAGTTGATAGTACTACGTAGTGGAGTGCGACCCGTAATGTCAACTACACATCTTGAAAAGTTGGAAAGTGATGGTCTTCCACATTTTTCTCAATTGTCGAATGATTCACAATGAACGGTTCGTGAGAGCTTTGTTGGAAAGGAAATCCTTTCTTTCAAGTCATGTGTTCCTTCTCAAATCCTTCGCAAGCTGAGGGTTTCACGAGACATATCGCATTGCCGTTCTTACCCGCAAAACCGAAGTATTGGCTACAAGAGCATTGTACTCTCAACGAAACGGAGGATTTACGACGCGCAACCCTGGCCTCTCCATTCTGAGAAGTCCTCCGAGACTGAATCAACGGTTTCTCCAGGTCTCAGAAAGCCTCCGACCAATTGCTTCAAGAAGAAGCGCTCACACCGTCCTCACATGATTGAATTCTCATGCGAGATTCCTTGTTGAATTGCCTCCACGGCAGGTCAGTTGGAGAAGATCCGACTTCGTTGAGACATTATCTGAGAAGCAAATTGACTAATTGACAGTATTATGAGGTGTTGAGAGTTTTTGAGCCATCGAATCGCGAGTCCGGACGCGTACTCGACTTGGATGATGAAGATGGGATGTGGCTGCTTCGACGAACTTTGTGGAGAGTTCGTCCGCAAACTAGTTTCATTTTGACAGATCGCATTCCGAAATTTTATGCATGTTCCCAGTTCCAGATTTTCGATTGAGGAACTCTTTAACGAAGTTGAACGATTAAGGTGGTGATGAAAGTATTTGATATGCTTTGGCGAACGGCGGGGTACTAGGGGCTTGAATCCAATATCAAAATCCATAAAAGAGGATTTCGTAACACTGTCCAATCATATTGAACGATTCAAAAGCCCCTGTCCGGCATTCTATGAAAATCCTCTCCAAGTGGATCCGAGTAAATTAGAGATTCCTCGATCGAGAAAGATGCACAAAGCCTTCAAAGACACGGATCATTTACTCCACATATCCCATCAGATCATAAAATCGTGCCCAGTATCATACAGTATCATAAGGATGTGGCGTACTTGATAAGGGTGGGATGTGGGGATTAACGTGAGGTATGTTGCAGGGGGCGGCCACCCGTCCGAAGAGGTGCCAAGAAGAACTTTCGAAGGGGAGGGAGAAAAGCGGGAACTAGCACATGACATGGTGAAAGGTGGAAGGTGGGGGGCACGAGGAAATCGAAAAGTTCGATAATTAACCAACATTGTTGTGGTGGAAAAGGTCAAAAATAGAACTGAATCGGGCGGTTATTGTCAACATTAACCGCTGAAAAAGGGACAAAATTAGCAATCAATAGTGTGCAAAAGACCCTGTTTCGGTGATATTATGTTGCTTTAAATATCTTCCCAATGGTCAAAGCGTGACTGATGCTCCCGCTATCGTTGATAATGCATGAAATGAAGCCAGACCGGGATAACTGCAAGCCTCATCACCCCGCAACGGGGCTAAGAATCTTTAGCACATGATTGGAGGAACTAGAGCAAGCTTTGGCCAAAGCTTTCCCTCTCCGCCCCCCTGCGATTTTGGCATCGTTGGCTCCCGTGCTTCCGCATTTTTGGCGCTAATGCACGCTATGCAGCTTCAACCACAACATCAAGTCTTCTCAACCACTCACCGTCACATCACGCGATTTCCCCCTTCCAGCCTCCTGCCAAAACAGACAACCATCTCCCAGCCCGACTCCGAGCTTGCATGCACTCCTTGTCTTACCCACTTGTTGAACTTGAAGAAAATGGCAGTCCATCGAGCTTGTCATTGGCCATCATATCGGCCAATCTCATCTTGACCGCCCATTGCGGCTACACGATTCGAGGAATTTGAGATTCGGAATATCGAGGATCGCCTCCTGGTGGGGACATTTCATGGAGCGAACTGACGAGTGAGGGCTTTCTCAGTGCCGACTTCGCTTACTGGAAAAATTGTCGTTCAGTCGAGACTTGCTTGTCCTTGACTCGGCATTCCTATTCAAGCCGAAAGTGGGCATTGCGGAAGCTACTTCCTCAAGTATCGTTACGAGCTGGCTGATTTGAATTTCCCATGGCCAAACCACTTTTGAATAGCATGGGGGATCGCCCGAGAACCACAGACCGACACTACATCCCAACCCTGCTGAGCATCTGAGCTCAAATTGTACATGACACAGACAGCGAAGCCCAAGGGAAGCTTCTGCGGAGCGCAGATGGTCGTTGACCGTTACGAAATCAATTAAGCCCGTGAGAGCAGTTGACGGGTATGCAGGTAAGCAGAGCCTGATTGAGAGACAAGGGTAGCTTCGGTCTGCTATCGACGTGCATACTGCATATGCTGTCCTACGGAAAGCATGGACCAGCTCGGTTCTAGTCTGGTAAGGACCCTTGACAGGAAGGGACCGATCCCACGCCGCGATCGTTCAAGATACTCGAATCGTGTGTGAGAGGCCACCACACAAAAAAGTATCCTTGACTCCATTTTAGGATCATCCTCTTGCTTTTCAACCCGGTTTAGTCTGCCAGGATCGCCCGTCCCCCTGCTTCTGCGAGGTGAGTGAGCACGCCAATAGGATAAGATAGTGGCCACGAGGGGCGGGGCGGTTGGGCATGGGCTGCATGAGGCGCCTCGCGAAAATAGCACCCATTCAACAGCCTGCTTCCCCACTGGCTAGCCACAACTTCTCCGGCTTCCATTCGGAGCTCCCTACCCTGGAAGGTTCACTTGGTATTGGTGTGGTGCTCAAATTGGATCCAACCTCCGTTCGTTCTGATGGCTGCTGATGCTGGTCCTCGTTTCTCCTCCTGGACACCTCGATTCTCCCATAAACGGTACCACCCACACTACTCCCTACATGCGTTAGGCCGCTTTCCCAGGTGGAGCCAGCTCACCTAGCCGCACGTGTGCAGGCGCAAATCTGGGCCGGAATAGCATCTGCTCATTCGATATCCCGAAATAGAACATCTCGATGTTCAATGGCTTGAGATGCATCTTTGCAATATTTTCTATATTATATCGATCACATCTGCCGAACTTGACCCGAAAATGACAGATGGCCTGAGGCCAAACACATGCATCC